>SJYC01127929.1:0-39183 GCA_006408675.1 Madoqua kirkii | reverse complement strand
TCAATATGCCAGCACATTTGGAAAACTGAGCAGTGGCCATAGGACTGGAAAAGGGCAGTTTTCATTCCAATCCCAAAGAAAGGCAATGCCAAGGAATGTTCAAACTACCGCTCGATTGCACTCATCTCATATGCTGTAAAGTAATACTCAAAATTCTCCAAGCCAGGCTTCAGCAATACATGAACCGTGAACTCCCTGATGTTCAAGCTGGTTTTAGAAAAGGCAGAGGAACCAGACATCAAATTGCCAACATCCGCTGGATCATGGAAAAAGCAATAGAGTTCCAGAAGAACATCTATTTCTGCTTTATTGACTATGCCAAAGCCTTTGACTGTGTGGATCACAATAAACTGTGGAAAATTCTTCAAGAGATGGGAATACCAGACCACCTAACCTGCCTCTTGAGAAATCAGTATGCAGGTCAGGAAGCAACTGGCCAGGAAGTTAGAACTGGACTTGTAACAACAGACTGGTTCCAAATGGGAAAAGGAGTTCATCAAGGCTGTATATTTTCACCCTGTCATTAACTTCTATGCAGAGTACATCATGAGAAACGCTGGACTGGAAGAAACACAAGCTGGAATCAAGATTGCCGGGAGAAATATCAGTCACCTCAGATATGCAGATGACACCACCCTTATGGCAGAAAGTGAAGAGGAACTGAAAAGCCTCTTGATGAAAGAGGAGAGTGAAAAAGTTGGCTTAAAGGTCAACATTCAAAAAACGAAGATCATGGCATCTGGTCCCATCACTTCATGGGAAATAGATGGGGAAACAGTGTCAGACTTTATTTTGGGGGGCTCCAAAATCACTGCAGATGGTAACTGCAGCCATGAAATTAGAAGACGCTTACTCATTGGAAGAAAACTTATGACTCACCTAGATAGTATATTGAAAAGCAGAGACATTACTTTGCTGACTAAGGTCCATCTAGTCAAGGCTATGGTTTTTCCTGTGGTCATGTATGGATGTGAGAGTTGGACTGTGAAGAAAACTGAGCACCGAAGAATTGATGCTTTTGAACTGTGGTGTTGGAGAAGACTCTTGAGAGTCTCTTGGACTGCAAGGAGATTCAACCAGTCCGTTCTGAAGGAGATCAACCCTGGGATTTCTTTGAAAGGAATGATACTAAAGCTGAAAGTCCAGTACTTTGGCCACCTCATGTGAAGAGTTGACTCATTGGAAAAGACTTTGATGTTGGGAGGGATTGGGAGGAGAAAGGGACGACTGAGGATGAGATGGCTGGATGGTGTCACGGACTCGATGGACGTGAGTCTGAGTGAATTCTGGGAGATGGTGATGGACAGGGAGGCCTGGCGTGCTGCGATTCATGGGATCGCAGAGTCGGACACGAGTGAGTGACTGAACTGAACTGAACTGATACATAACCAAAATGATTTTAAATTATTTTCATTATAAGAAACACCCCTCTTGTGGGAAAGGAGATGGATCTGTCCCCTCTTATGAACTTGAAACACAGGTTGGCTTTGGCAATCACCTTCTCTTTGTCGGTACACCCCAATAAAGCTGCGGGGGATGGTGGAGGAAAAGAAACCATCCTCTTATACTTCCCTGAAATCTGTTTGGTTCGCTGTAGTCCCCCAGTAGATGCTGGGCAGGCAGAACCAATATAGGATAGTCATTCTAGACAGTTCCAAATCTTAAGAGCCAAAGGGTCGTTGTTTGACCAGCAGCATCAACATCACCCAGGAACTTGTTAGAAATGTGGATTCTTAACAGTCTCAGCCTCCACTCTGAATCTGTTCTTAGCAAAACTGCCCAAGGGATTCCTTAGCACATGGAAAGTTTTGAGAAGGCGGGGCCACCTGGCCCCCATCTATATGTTCCTTCTCTGCAGCATTTCCCCACATAACCATAGGTACCTCTGTCCCCCGTCAGGACAGATACCATTGAAATCCTCAAACTGTGTGTGTCAGGAAAGGCCCAACTGGGCTGAATTACTTTTAGGAAGCCCTGTACTTTCCTGCACTTTCCAAGGGGGCCCAACGGTAAAAAAGTCATCTACCAATACAGGAGACGCGGGTTCAATCCCTGGGTTGAGAACGTTCCCTAGAGGAGGAAATGGCAACCCACAGCAGTAATCTTACCTGGGGAATTTCGTGGTCAGAGAAGGCTGGCAGTGTGGCCACAGTCTGTGAGGTCACAAATGAGTCAGACACAGCTTAATGACCAAACAGCAGCAATACATTCCTTCAGCCCACGACACAGCATTTCCTTTGTCGACTAGATAAGAATAATTAAATTACCGAAAAAGGACAAAAGGTGGTCCTGTTAAAAAAGAGCTGTAGTGGCATAGGTTGCAATCACTGCTTCAGACTTAAAAGTCTGCTCCTTAAAGGTAAGCTGTGTGTATATATATATACAGTTGTCTTTCTTAGCTAAACAAAATGAAATGGGATTTTGAAAATTGGGGATAGATGAATGAGGTCTTTATAATCACTTGCATTCTCAGTTCTTGTTCTTGCTCTTTTCATTTCCTTACAGATGGAAGCATTTTTAATGAGATAAATTGGAAAAAGGGGGTCAGGGAAATGAAAAGATAGAAAAATTCTGCTGAGCTTGGTAGCTGTTCTCAGTTCTTAAAGTGCTTGAAAAGTAATATTTTGTTGCTACTAAATCTAATTAATAGCTAGCTGGTACTCATCAAGACCTCATTTCTTTCGACCTGGAAGGCAGTTGGAAAGATACACAGATCTGTGTATTATCACAGCAAACGAAGTCTCTCTTTTTCCCTTAATGGCTTAGAGCTTTATCGGTAATGTCGGCAGCGGATAGACAGCTGAGTTTAAAAAATAGAATGTATCTCAGGGTGTTCACTGTGGCATGTAATAAAATGAGTATTGATAGAATTACTTAAAAAAAAAAATTTGAAATTGGAGTCTAAACTATGTACCAGGCAGCCCTGATTCTCGACTGGGTCTCCAACCTGAATATTTGGATCAACAAGTCTTTGGGAGACTATTCTCTGCCCAGCGCCGACTAATCAGAATGCTGTGGACCAAAATGGATTTAAACACAAAGAGAGGGTGAAAATGCTCATCCGGGAGTGGGGGGGTAGGCGGGGGATTACAGTGCGCAGCCCTGCATCTCTGCCGGTGTGGGGTGCAGCTGTGGGCTGTTAGTGGCGAGAGCATCTCCTCCATTCTGAGCAGACCAAGTATGAATTGACTGGGTTAGCTGATGTGCTGCTGGCTCAAGTAAAGCAGCTCAGGCCCTGATTGTAGCGATCAGACGTGGGGAGTCCAGGCAGGAGGGGATGGGCAGCGATCGCAAATGTTGCTCATTTCAAGGGCCAGAGCTGCTTCCGAGGGCTGCCTGAGCACCCAGTCTTCATTCACCACCTCCCTCATCCAAATCAATTATTTCTGTTGAAGCACACCCAGGAGTGGATGATGTTTCATATTTGTCAGGTAGAGTGTTACTCAGTTTGGCAAATATTTGTTAAGTATTGGCTTTGTGCCAGGTCCTTGGTGTAGCAGTGTAAGCCTCAAATCCACCGTTTGGTTTGTCACAGAGCACAGCCAACATCCGTCAGCACTTTGCATGTCTGTAATTTATACCATGGTAATAATCTGGCAGCCCTGCTTTCAAGCCCGACTCTTTATCAATAAAGCATGACAGAGAAATCTGCACAGTGTGTTTGGGGAAATAGCTTACAGGAAGAAAACCCAATGTTACAACAAAATTGGCCTGATCCAAGCATAGCTAAGGTCTGACATGGACAGGGAATGGTTACAGTTAATTAAATTTTTTTGTGTTTTTGTTAAATCATTTTTAATCTGTTGTAGGAAAATCGAAGTTTTCCTTAATCCAGATGAAAAGTGAGAAAGTCTGTCAGTTTGCAGATGTTTGTCATTTAGTTCAAACACACAGATGATAGTCTGCAGATTTTGGTTTCCATCTGGACCTGCTCCGTGTGCCTGAGTACAGAGCACAGTGTAATCTCCCACCTCTCTGGACAGAACTGAGCAAGGTGTGGGGTATATCCTTTGTAGCCTGAATGTAGCTTTGCCATCTGTGTTACGGTGGATGTTGGGATCAGCACAGTCATTAACATCTGAAGAATTTTATTCACTGTTTTTTTACCTTTTGCCTATAAGGAGAATAGTCTGATTATATACTGTTACTGCTCAAAGAAGTTAACTGAGTAAAACCATGGAAACTCTATTATGTCTTTTCTTACAATTGGGAATGTGGCCTTAAAGTTTGGGTGTTCTCCATGCTGGGTCGACAATGTTGCAGGTCCAGGAAGGGGACCAGAACCTTTGGTAAATGGATATTTCTTACTGCTACTTGAAGGAGCGTATAAGAGAATTTCATTTATAACTTGGTAGTTTGGCCTTAGGCCTTGACCCTTCTACTAAATGCAGTAATATCATATTCATAAGCTATTCAATAGAAGGCAGAGCACCATTTATATACACATACCAGCTCTGTAGCTCTTGGTGGACCTGTGTTTTAAGATTTCCATATAGGTTTAGATTTGAGTTTTAGTCTTGTATCAGTTTTATAGGTTTGGGTAGCCGGTTTATATAATGAATAAGAAGTCTAGTTAATATTCGCCTCAAGGTAAAGGTTAGAAAATTTATTTAGTACCATTGTATTCTTTAGCACAATCTGAAAATTAAAATACTTTTTTAAAAAGCATCTTTTAATTTATACACCTTCAAGGCAAAACCTATTTAGGCAGGTGGACAGTTCATTTTGAAAACAAATTTGAGCACTCTTCATCCGAATTGAGTGTTAGCAGGTATGGCAAAAGGTATGATTTTTAGAACAATTTTCAGTAACTCTGGCCAAGAAACATCTCAAGACAAAGTTTTCTTCAAAAGTTGCTTAGTGTGAAATGCTTGGGTTAAGGCAAAAATTCATCTCTGGTCTCCTCTTTCTTGAATTCCTCTAAAATTAATTTCAGCTTTGTTTTATCTCTGTATGTGAAGACACTGGATACCACATTTAGCTTAAAAATAAGTGGAATCTTGAAGTTCACATTACTTGCGTGATTGTGAAATAATGTACACATTCATTTCTATAAGTTATAGTATTACTTTTGAAAAAAGCAAAAGACCAAACTTAGCAATGGCTTTCAAACTTTTTTTAAAGCATAGAATGCTTCCTTCAAGTCTCATTGTTCTTGTTGAAGCACAGAATATGAAACATATAAAATGCCTTATTTATTTGGCAAATGATTGGGAGGCTGCTCATGAGACCCTTGCCATCTTAGAGTTTACAATAGGTACTTTTTTTTTTTTTTTTTAAGAATTTTTCTCTCTTTTTGATTGCATGGGTGTTCCTTTCTCTAGTTGTGGTGAGCAGGTGGGGTGGGGGGGGGATGGCTACTCTTTTGTTGTGATATGCAGGCTTAGTTCCTCCATGGCATATGAAATCTTCCCAGACCAGGGATCGAACCTGTGTCCCCTGCATTGCCAGGTGGATTCCCATCTACCACCAGGCAAGTCCCAGTATTTGTTTTTCATATAGGCCAGCCCTCCCCCCCCACCTTTTTTTTTTCTTGATGAGGATAGTGAGATCTGAGACTCATTCAGATTAGTGAGTGAGTGTTAGAGGTGGGTTTGAACCTCACAACTCTTAGTTGCTATTCCTGATTATTTCGTCTTTGACAGATAGAAAGGATGATGAACAAAAATGATGATTGGACACATAACAATTTCAGAGTCTCAGCTGTTTTTCAGAATTGAATAATTTTCTCAAGGGTTTTATGCCATTTAACTCAACTTTTAGTAACTATATAAGTGATTGATGTAAATGGTATAGAACATTTAATGTCAGTTTTCACTTTTTCCCTGGTCTTTTAGCAGTAGGTTATTGCCAGCTGCCCACCTTGTCTAAAGCAGCCAAGTTCATTTGTTAAAAGGTTTGATTTAATCTTTTTACCATGTCAAATCTGGTATTAGGTCATTGTCTTGAATTTAGAAAACTTGTTTTAGCAGCCTATGTGTTGTTTGCTTATAGCATGTTTATTTAAAAGTATTAAAATGGACACATTTACAAGGGCATTGAAGATCCTGTATGTCTTTGATAAATTTTGCGCCATTTAATTATTTTATTTTAGCCTTATAGTGATATTTATGTCAAAATGCATAGACAGAGTGCTTTGTGTTAGTAATTAGAGTCATTTTTTTAATGTGAAACGTATCCCCTTAAAGCCTTTGGAACCATTATCTTGGAATATAAAACGTAAAACATTATTCTAGCATGGGAAATCCACTTAACAGGCACAGTTATTGCCATCGTTTGTTTTTCTTTACCAACTAAGATAGGCCTTTGGAACCAAGGGACATGGGCTGTGGGAAGGACCACTGGCATGCAGTGAATAGAAATTTTGCACATGCTTGTTTTGAAACTAGGCTACTTCTGTTCAAGGTTGACTGGTCTCAGTGGTAACAAGCTTAAAATGAAATAATGCCTTTTTACCAACACCATCTTGATTCTTCTTGTATGGACTGCTTGAGCCAATGTAACATAATGTAGAGCAAAACAAGGAATCGATAAAGCCGTTAAGCGGCTCACTGTCTGGCCAGGAATGCTGATGAATGGGTTTTCATTTCCCCTTGGGTGTGTTTATTCACCACGGGGAGAAAAGGAGCGGGCCAACAAAGTAGAGAAATTGAGAAGAACGGCTTTCCTTGCTTGAGGGGGCAGTGCAGCTGAGTCTCTGTTCCCTGGGAGACTCGTTTCTCACCTGTGAGCCAGGACATGGATTGCTCATCCTGTGCTGCCCCCTTCCTGTCCCTGACTGTAAGGTCTATCAGTGGATGATAGACTGGAGTTGTCAGACACGCTCAGTGATTCGTGAATCGGTTAAATTGGTAACTCCGCTCAGTCATAAGACTGTGCCCAAGAGCTTGGGTGCAATGGGCTGTCGTGGGACCACAGGAGAAAAATGTCAATTTGCTTGTTGTATTCGTTTGCTTGGGCTGTAGTAAACAGTATGGATGGCTTACACAGTAGAAATGTATTGTCTCATTGGCTCGAAGTCCAAGATTAAAGGGTGGACGGCACTGGTTCATTTTGAGGGCTGTGAGAAGAATCTATTTCCTGCCTCTCTCTAGCTTCTGGTGGTTTGCTGGCAGTCTGACATTCCTTGGCTTGTAGAAGCATCGCCCTGACCTCTCCCTTCATGTTCGCATAGTGGTCTCCCTGTGTGCACATTTCCCCTTTTTTATAAGAGTGTTAATTTTATTGGATTGGGGTCCACCTAATGACTTCATATTTTAAAAAAAATTAATTTCTTTATCTTTAATTATTTTTGGTTGTGCTGGGACTTTGTGTCATGGACTGGTTGCACCATGGCATGTGGGGTCTTCCCGGACCAGGGATTGACCTAGTGTCCCCTGCATTGCAAGGTGAGTTTCACGGGGTAACCACTGGATCACCAGGGTAGTGCAGTGACTTCGTCTTTAATTACTTCTGTGATGATTCTGTTTCTAGCTGAGCCCATATTCTGAGGTGCTGGGGAATTCGGTCCTGGGGTTGGAATGTATGAATTTGGGGAATGCAGTTCAAGTAGTAACATGGCTGGTTTTATGTCTTTAAAATTTCAAGTCAGAGTGGTTTCAGTCAAGCCATCTACAGATTGAAAATGAGTAAGCATACACTCTATTTCACGTTTTTTTCCAGGAAAGAAAGAAAAAAACCACAGGTTTCACATAACCTGTGTTCCTTACTATAGCAAATAAATATATTCATGCATATGAAGCTAGTACAGACTTCATAATGGAATATGAAGTAGGTGAGCAGGAACACTCTAGAGTCTTCTCATCTGTTTTTTTCTGGGTATCAAAAAGCATAATAGTTCCAATCTGTAGTTGCTTGCATGAATACTTTGATTTACTTTATTCATGCTAGGTAGAGGGGACATATGTTGATGTTATGCAATATGTGTGCAATATTATAACATGAAAACATGCACTGCACTTTTTGGGTGATTTCAAGGGAATCGACAAGGATAATTCTGACTCTTGTTGAAACCTTGTACACTGACTTTCGAATGTAACCTCACTACCCTAGCTGGTAATCCATGCTAATTAAGTGAAAGTTTGATCATGATGGGTGTTTTTTTGATTGGGGGGGGCAAAAAATAGTCTTACGGTTGAGTGTTTTCAAGTCTGCCATTAGCAGCGGAACTTATTTTGCAAATAGGACAGGCAGCTCACTTGCCTGCATAATCCTTTTTGTATCCCATAGTAGCCCCGTGAGAATAGATACTTATGTAATGGTTAAGCTGAGGCTCAAGCTGTCCAGGAGTTTCCCTGGTGGCTCAATGGTAAAGAATCTGCCTGCAATGTGGGAAACTCAGGTTCGATCCCTGGGTCAGAAAGATTCCCTGGAAAAGGAAATGGCAACCCGCTCTGGTATTCTCCATGGAGACTCCCATGGACAGAGGAGCTTGGCAGGCTACTGTCTGTGGGGTCAAAGAAAGTCGGATACGACTGAGCGCCTAAGCATGCCTGCACGCTGTCCAAGATCAAGGGCCTTGGCAGCAATGGTGGGATTCCAGCCAGGGGCGCAAGATGCACCAGGCTCATTGCACCCATGTCCCTCTGTGACTGTGTTAACGGGACATTCTTAGGGCTCTGTTTCAGGCCCCCCTCGCCTTTCGCCAGCCTGTGCGTGCTGGAGGGGCTGAAGCTGTATCCATCTTGCTCACTCATCAGAGTGCGCAGCTCGCAGCTGCCGTGGTGATGGATCACGGTGTTCAGAGCAGGGGAAGACCGGCTTCCTCATGGTGGCCTCAGCCAGGCGTGCAGCTGTGTGATAGAGTCCTGGAGCACGCCGGGCTGGGGCTCACGGCGGCTGCCTCACATACACGGGCTTCTGATTCTCTCTGTGGGTCACACTAAATAGTCTCTTGTTCATCAAGGAGAGGGGAAATTGATTTCGAATTACTCCTGTATTGGTTAAAACCCAAACTGCCATGAATGCTTTATGGGATCAGGGAGAAGATAGGCCCTGGGTTTTAGCGGCACTAAAACCTGCTTAATTAACCGAACACTGTGTATTAGCATCCGACAGCAAGTGTGACCGCTCTTCTGCAGAAGGGCTTGAATTAGAAGACCGAACTTCCGAGGGCCAGGAGTGGCTGAGACCTGTGCGTGCGGGGGATGGATGCTTTGTATGCTTCCCTTCTGCGCTGTGCCTCCTTGGCCTGGCGTCCGGAAGCTGCTTCTGCAGCCTGGGGAGAACTGGTGGGAAAGGTCTCGGGAACTCTGTGAGCTCGTTATTAAACACAGTCTTATAAAGCACAACATTATAAGCAACAAATCATATTTACGAAGTAAAAATTACTGCTCAGCTCATTATTTCAGTTTAACATTTATTTATTTATATTTTTTATTTTTGGCCGTGTTGGGCCGCTCTGAGGGTTTTTCCTCTAGTTGTGGAGGGCAGGGGCTACTCTCTAGATGCGGTGCGTGGGCTTCTTATTGCGTGTCTTCGGTTGTTGAGGCTGCTGGGCTCTGGAGCACAGGCTCAGCAGTTGTGGTGCACGGCCTTAGTCTTCCTGTGGCACGCGGGATCTGCCCGGATCAGGAATCGAACCTGAGCCTCCCGCATTGGCAGGCGAATTCTTTACCACTGAAGCGCGAGCAAAGCCCCTTAGGTGTTTGAATGCATTTTACTGTTGTCTTTCCTCTTAAGCTGCTGCCTGGTGTATCTGTAGGTAGAGATGCTGTCTGATGGTGGGCTGCTTAGATCTCTTTGCTCTTCACATTTAATGCTGTCACGTGAGCAGGGTGAAATGAGCTATGGTGGGAATATTTACACGATGGTCATCAGCACACGCGACAGGGGAACACTGTTGATATTTCAGCTGGAAAGGAAAGAAATCAACACGAAGTAGCTCAGGTGGATAGAAGAACGCATTGATGCCATACTGTAAGGGTATACCAGGTTCAGGCAAGGCTGGGTTCAGGTCCTCCACCCGTGTATCAGGTCTCTCTTTTCCTTTTTAAACTACCCTTTTGGGGCAGTTCTTGTGATGTAGATGAATGACCACCTTCAATCCCCCAACATCCACAGACTTTGTTGACATAGTGCTCCGTATTGCTTTTTTTTTTTTCTACAACAACAACAACAAAAAATTTTGTCCATGCTGCTTGTCATGTGAGATCCTAGTTACCCAGCCACTGCCCCCTGCATTGGAAGCATGGAGTCTTAACTACTGGACGACCAGGGAGATCTCCTCTCTCTCTCTGTTTTTTAAATTAATTAATTTTTTAATTGAATTTTTAAAGTTGCTTTATAGAATTTTGTTTTCTGTCAAACTCAACATGAATCAGCCATAGGTATATATCCTCTCCCTTTTGAACTTTCTTCCCATCTCCCTGCCCATCCCACCCCTCTAGGTTGATACAGAGCCCCTGTTCGAGTTTCCTGAGCCATACAGCAAATTCCCTTGGGCTGTCTATTTTACATATGGTAAGTAGTCATGTATGGATGTGAGAGTTGGATTGTGAAGAGGGCTGAGCGCTAAAGAATTGATGCTTTTGAACTGTGTTGTTGGGGAAGACTCTTGAGAGTCCCTTGGACTGCAAGGAGATCCAACCAGTCCATTCTGAAGGAGATCAGCCCTGGGATTTCTTTGGAAGGAATGATGGTAAAGCTGAAAGTCCAGTACTTTGGCCACCTCATGCGAAGAGTTGACTCATTGGAAAAGACTCTGATGCTGGTAGGGATTGGGGGCAGGAGGAGAAGGGGACGACAGAGGATGAGATGGCTGGATGGCATCACGGACTCGATGGACGTGAGTCTGAGTGAATTCTGGGAGATGGTGATGGACAGGGAGGCCTGGCGTGCTGCGATTCATGGGGTCACAGAGAGTCGGACACGACTGAGCGACTGAACAGAACTGAGTGTAAGTTTCCATGGTACTCTTTCCATGCATCTCGCCCTCTCCTCCCCTCTCCTCATGTCCATCAGTCTATTTTGTATGTCTGTTTCTTCAGTGCTGCCCTGTAAGGAAATAATTCATCACCATTTTTCTAGATTCTATCTACGTTAGAATACAATATTTATCTTTCTTTTTCTGACTTACTTCTCTCTGTATAATAGGTTCTAGGTTCATCCACCTCATTAGAACTGATGAAAGGCATTCCTTTTAAGGCTGAGTAATAATCCATTGTGTATATATACTACAGCTTCTTTATCCATTTGTCTGTCGATGGCCATCTGGGTTACTTCCATGTTCTAGCTATTGTAAATAGTGCTGCAGTGAACAATGGATACATGTGTCTTTTTGAATCTTCTCTGTATTTTTATAGAGAAGAAATCTTCCCAAGCCTAGATATCATGCCTTACTCGTAATTATCAAGACTTGGGTCACATTTGGCTGGACTGATAACTGGACAGGCTCAGATAATGTCCTCACCACTCTGACTGAGGTAGAAGGTAACTCCCCTACCTTAGCCTGTTGGAATGGCTTTCTCTTAGAAAAGATGGGTCTTTACCAAAGGAAGAGAGAAGGAGCATTGAACAAGTGAAAGTTGTTCTTTGGACCCTGGAGTGACAGACACATCCTGAGTGAATGACCCTGATAAAATTTCAGGGGTCTGGACGTGGAATTCCTTATCCCTCCTTCCTTAGCACCATTGCCAGTGAAACATAAATGGTTTGGACAGCTGCCTGTGAAATACAAGCTTTGAGTAATGAGCAGTCCCTGGTAGGTTTTTATTTTTGTGTAAATCCTCCATCTACTTGACATGGGCCTCCTTTAAAGACTTATAAACACTGTCCTGAGAAAATGCCACATGAATTCAGAAGGCGGATCAAGCTATGTTCTTTGGGATTCATTAAAGCTGAAATGCCTGGGGCCAAATCCTAGCCAGATGGATCAAACGTTGCACCAAATCTGAGGCTGTGCAGAGGGAGGCACACTGACATGCTCATTTGATAGGACTTTTCTTTGCCATGAAAGGGCAGCTCCACAAACAAACTCTTTAAATCTTACATGACTTTGTTTTCAGGGGGTCTGAGCATGTAGCTGGACATTTTTTATTAGGAACTTCTCTCTCATGCTTCTCCTTAGAATTAAATTCCCTGTGAATCAGCCTGTCAGTTCAGTCGCTCAGTTGTGTCCAACTCTTTGCAGCCCCATGGACTGCAACACACCAGGCTTCCCTGTCCATCACCAACTCCAGGAACTTGCTCAAACTCATGTTCATCGAGTCGGTGATGCCATCCAACCATCTCATCCTCTGTCATCCCCTTCTTCTCCTACCTTCAATCTTTGCCAGCATCAGGGTCTTTTCCAGTGAGTCAGTTGTTTGCATCAGGTGGTCAAAGTGTTGTAGTGTCAGTTTCAGCATCAGTCTTTCCAATGACTATTCAGGACTCATTTCCTTTAGGATGGACTGATCTGATCTCCTTGCAGTCCAAGGGACTCTCAGGAGTCTTCTCCAACACCACAGTTCCAAAGCATCAGCTCTTTGGTGCTCAGCTTTCTTTATGGTCCAGCTCTCAGTCAGTCAGTCAGTTCAGTCATTCAGTCGTCTCTGACTCTTTGCGACCCCCATGAACCACAGGATATCCAGCTCTCATGTCTGAATATATCGGCCTAGAGGTGGACATTATTCCCCTTGATGAAGTCACATTTGAGGAGGGCTGACCTGGAAAGGAAGGGAAGAAGCTGGACTCTTGCTGGTGTCTTTGAGCTGCTGAATCTACCTGAGGCCTACCCTTCCAGTGGACTTTATTTTATGTGACATAATAAATTCTTCATCATTAAATCAGTGCTGGTCAGGCTGAGAAGTTGACCAGGGAGAGGGCCTTAGTCCATTTCTAGACCCAGTGAACTGATGGTGATAAAGTAGGGCTCTAAGCACCCCCACCATCTTCTATGATGCTGGGCTGCGCTCTCAGTGTTGTAGGGTTAGGTGCTAAAAGCATGTCTTATACCTGTGCTGTCATCCCTTGTTGTTGGTTGCCTGGCTCTGTCTGGTGTTATCGAAATGATACTGCACCCTTTTGTTGAAAAGGATGAACTCTGTGGGAAAGGGGGGCTTTGTCAATTACATCCACCAAGGGGGAAGGAGGTTCAGCGTGAGAAGTGGGGAGCAACCATGTGGTCAGATTCAGCCTGAACACGTTACTGAGGTCTTTGGCCTCTGTAGAGGGTTTGATATCGATTAATATAATGAAACTATGACCTTTTCCATTTCTGATAGTTATTCTTGAGGTTTATAAGCCTTCATTATGGAAAGAGCCTCACCCTTTACGGACCCATGGACTATAGTCCTCCAGGCTCCTCTGTCTATGGAGTTCTTCAGGCAAGAATACTGGAGTGGGTTACCATTTCCTTCTCCAGGGGATCTTCCTGACCCAAGGATCAGGCCTGTGTCTCCTGAATTGCACGCAGATTCTTTATTGTCTGAGCCACTGCTGCCTCTGTACCCAAGGAATGACTGAGTTGCGTTTAATGTAATCCAGAAAGTTTCAGGCTCTTGGAACAGTGCAAAAAAGAACGAGGTCTCTATCTGACCTTTACTGTGAAGGAAAATTGGCTGGAAGCGTCCCCATCATCTCTGAACAGTTCAGATGTTTCTTGTTCCTTTTTCAACCTAAGAAATAACATTGCATTTTATTTATTTATTTTAAAAAATACTTATTCATTTATTTGGCTGCACCAGGTCTTTTTGCAGCATGCAAAACCTGGGCTCCCTGCATTGGGAACTGGGAGTCTTAGCCACTGGATTACCAGGAAAGTCCCTAACACTGCGTTTTAGAGAGAATGTTTTCTTATTTTTACCAGTTTATGTAGGTTATTCTCACAGTCTATTTCTAATTAGTTAAGAACTAAAGATAGTCCTTTTCCAGGTAATAATATAGGTAAGCCTGGTTATGCGCAGTGGATGTTCACATTTAAATGTTTTGTTCTGACCTGATGTGGAAATGCATCGAGGTGTCAACTCCCATCTGTACTACCTGATTTTGAATCCCGGTTCTGCCGCCTGCTGGCTGTGGGAGCTTCGCAAATTGCTTAATTTCTTTTTGCCTCAGTTTCCTGATCCGTAAAATAAAAGCAATTATAGTGCTGACCTTGTAGGGGTGTGCAGATTAACAGTTTAATGCATGAGCCCATTTAAAGTGCTTGGACTGGTGCCTGGGACACTGTCAGTGCGCCGTGTATTTGGTACTAGCCGTCATCACCATAATGATAATAAAATCTGCAAGACTGCTGCTACTGGCTGTATCATCACTTTCGTTAAGAGATTTTGAAAGACCTGAATCACTTGGTAGATGTAGCGTCGCTCTTTCTTAGATTACGCGTGATTTATCGCTGGATATAAAAAATTGCCCTGGGAAACAAGCATGGGAGAAAGAGTCCCCATAGGGCAGGGATGCTGGTCCACAGCCAGCAGTCCTCGTAGCAGATGGATAAAGAGATTATGTAGTGTGTTTGCCTAGATGGATTTGGCTGTACTCAGGGTGATGGTAAGTACAGGAACTGATTGTTACTTAAGAGCTCAACACTAAAGCATGCAGCATTTAATAAAACAAACATTTGTCTGTTAAATGGCTGTTCCTTTCAAAGGTAGGTCATTCTCTCATTTTATTCACTTAAATGTTACTTAGTCTCTTACCTTCTCATTCTTTTTCTCTGGATGGCAAAAGCAGTATGAGTTTTTGAACAGAAATCCTAGTCATCTTGTAATAGAATGTTTGGAGTTGAGAGCTGACAAAACCTGGGTTCCAGGTCTGAAGACATGTATTCTGCCATGATCTTGTGAGGACATTAGACAACCTCTCCTGGGCTCAGTCTCCTCATCTGTAAAATGAGGACAACCTGTCCTCAGAACCTTGATGTGCTCGTCAAATGGAATTCTGTATGTAAAGAGACTAGCACAGTGTCTTCCTTGTCAAATTTTTTTTTGAGCAAATAAATTTTATTTAATTTTTTTCCCCCAAATACACTGAAGAATCATTCAATGCTGCAGGCATTTGATGCAATCCTGAGCTACAAGTCTGCCCATTCCTTTCAACTGGTCCTGTGATGGCAGAACCTGTCATCTCACCTTTATTGTTTACTATGACCTCTGCATTATCTTCAAAATAAAGGACCGCACCGTCTTTTCTCTAGTCTGACCTCTGTTGTCACATTACCACTGCTGGATGTACCTTCTTTCTGAGCTCTGGTTTGCCTTTCTTGAGCGTGACCATCACCATGTCACCCACCCCAGCAGCAGGAAGTCTGTTCAGCATCCCTTGATCCCCTTCACAGAGATGATACACAGATTTTGGCTCCTGTGTTGTCAGCACAATTGATCATGGCCCCAGCTGGAAGACAGAAAAGTGTTAGTTGCTCAGTTGTGTCTGACTCTTTGTAACACCATGGACGATAGCCCTCCAGGCTCCTCTGTCCATGAGGTTTTCCAGGCAAGAATACTGGAGTGGGTAGCCATTCCCTTCTCTAGGAGATCTTCGTGACCCAGAAGTCAAACCCAGGTCTTCTACATTGTAGGAAATTCTTTCTTTACCTGCAATGACAAACACTGGTCCTCTGTCTCCTTTCTCACTTGTCTTCAAGCTAAGAATTGTTATATTTTTAATGGTTAGGAAAAAGTCAAAAGAATAATATCTTGTAGCATAGGAAAGATTCGTAATTAAAATTTCAGTGTCTGTAAATAACATCTCATTGGAACCCTGTCATGCCTGATCACTGATGTATCTTCCTTGGTTACTTTCAAGCTACAAAGGAATGAGTAGATACAGTTGCGATGCGCAGCCTAGCAAGTAAAAAGTCTACGTGGCTCAAGTTTGCAGATGCCTGCCTTCTGAGCCACCAGCAAAGCCCCAAGGGAATTGGGAATTTTGCACCAGAGGACTCACCACGTCTTTGCTTTGACATCTTGAATGCCAGAAAGGGACAGGAAGTTTCCTTATCATTTAAAAATTTTATATTTTTTTGCCGCTTTATTTCAAACCACTGTCTTGCTACCAAATCAGCAAACTTAAAAGCTTTTCTGGTAGTTTTATGTACACTATGCCATTTTTTTTTTTTGCTGAGTTTTTTGAGAAGGGAGCCTAGTTAGTGGGCAGAGAGCAGTTTTTCTTTCACATTTTTCTAGTTTGAAGCTATTTTCCTCAAATCTGTGGGTGAATTACGGCAGGCATCCATAAACTCTGTCAAGAGCCAGGTAGAGATTTTTGACTTTCTAGGTAGCACAATGCAGCTGTATCTACTCATTCCTTTGTAGCTTGAAAGTAACCAGGGAAGATACTCAGTGATCAGGCGTGATAGGGTTCCAATGAGATGTTATTTACAAACACTGAAGTTTGAATTCTGTAAACTTTTCCGTGTTACAAGATATTATTCTTTTGACTTTCTTAACCATTAAAAAATATATAAAAACCATTCTTAGCTTGAAGACTATGAGAAAGGAGACAGTGGATCAGTGTTTGTCGACTCCCGCATTAAAGTTTTGATAAATCATTTTATAACGTATGCAGTGATGAGGGCTCCAGAGCTTATCTGGCCAGCATCTTGGAATCAGAAGCATCTTTCAGTAACATTCATGGCCATTCTGCAGTTTGATCACTATTTTCTCCAATGACCTTGGTCCAGAGTGAGGTGCCTGCCTGCTTCTGGTTCAGGGTACCTGTGGCTTATTTCCAGTTAGGAAAGTTAGTGCTATGACCCTGGGTAGCTGCTGGGGATGAATTGCTTGGTTAACTTCTCCACTGCTTTTGAAAGGAACTTCAGCTTTATGCATTCTCCAGCTTGTTTTGTTCCTTTTTTTTTTTTCCCCTCTCCTGTCTTCTCCACATTAAAGGTGCATTAGTGTATTCTCAGTGCAACACTTTAGAATTCTTGGAATGGGCAGTGAGCAGTTATATCCCATAATAGCAGGATAATCAATAGAAAGAGATAGATTGCCAGGTTGTAAATCATGTGAGAGAATTTGATGATATCAGCTTTGGGGGGAATGGGATCTTATTACTTGTTCTGAATTCTCTGGTTCCTGGAACTAGTTTTTTTCTTTTTCTTTTGTATTTGTAATCATTTGATGGAACAGCCTTTGCTGTGAACCAGAGAATGACAAAGAACAGGTCAGCTGTCCTGCACACGCTCTCCTTTTCTCTCTGTCTGCACTTAGCTTGTTATAATTTCGGATCTGGAATGTGGAATGCTATTACTATAGCCATGATCGGCACTGCAGAGTGGAATAGACTTAGGCTGTCGGAGTTGAAAGAACATTTATTCCTCCATATTCAAAAGTGAAGAAAATCACACCCTTCACACTAGGACACTCAAAAAATCTAGCAGCATTCTAGCAAATGCAGTTAACCAGCAATAGAAAGCAAAGGACTTTTTTTTTTTCTCTCTCCCCGTTTTTAAGAGAAGTAGACTGTGCCTTTTACTTTTTGACTTAAAGCAGAGAGATTAAAAAAAAGCTAAAGATATATATTTTTAAGGCCTAAACCAGAGGCATTTTGGAGTCTTTTCATCTAGCAAATCCAACTTCTCTCTTTAAAGCAGAGCATCAGGATTGCTTCAATATTTAGGTATTAATATTCCCTTGTGGCTCAGTCAGCTCTTTGAAAATGAATTTCTCGGCAGTGCTGTCACAATTAAGGAAGACATGCTGAGGTGAAAGGGAATTTGTGTGTTTCTTAGATTGGAAGGATGTGTTGAGTCAAATGAACATTCTTTCAAGGTTAAATTATCTATTTAAAACCCTCCCAATTACAGTGCCAGGTATAATCTTTGATGAGATTTAGGCAGGACAGATGACTTAATCTGTGGGGGAGAGATTCTCTTTGTAAGGAAGAAAGCTGTGAAATCATAATGAAGTGGACATTGTTTATGATCGAGGGAAAATAGTTACATAGATTGAGCATGGTGTAGTCTTGGTAAACCATGCGCCATTATTGGATCACTGAAGGCCTCATAATACCAAAGGTTGGGTGAGTTCTTTGTCCTGGTTTTTCTTTTTTTTTTCCTTTTAAGAATAAGGAGATGATCATCATCAGAAGATCACCAGCAGTATACTGTGACCTGTATGCACTCTGACCCAAGGAACCAGGATGGTATATACAGTTTTGTTTAGAAGGTGGGCTCATAACCTGGCTTTCTAGAACAGTTATCCAAGTCCTACTGGCTTTACCTCAAAAATAAATCTGGCCAGAGCTCTCTATCTTGCTTGATATTGACTTGGTCTCGGCCACCATCCTGCCTAGGAGACAGTCTTCTAAGTGGTTGCCCTACTTCAGAAGCATCTTCTGAGACGCTTGATAAACCCAGATTCTCACCTTTGTGCCTTCTTTCCCTTGTATCATCTTGTACTCATCCCCATTCCCTCCCTCCCTCCCTTCTTCCAGTTTTGTGGCCAAGATGGTCCTAAAGTTCTGGCCCCATCCTGTCTCTGCATCCTGACAGTTAAGTTGCCTGGGGTTGCCTTCGTGGTGTAATACTTAAGTATAGGCCTTGGAGCCACACTTGTAGGTTCAGATCGTGGTTGTGCTACTACTAACTAACCTGGATGAGTTACTGAAACCTTTGTCACAGCTTCCTCATCTTTAAGTTGGGTGTAACACTAATTCTCCTTGAAATACTTAATAAAAATTCTACATAAAGTTGTTGTGAGGAATAAATGAGTTAAAATATGGAAAGCACTTAGACCATTGCTTTGCACTCAGTAAGACTGCATAAGAGTTAGATGATGATACCATTTTCTTGTACAGTCAGTGTCATAATTGTCTTCTCTACCCCTACGATTTTTGTGTGTTTGGTCTTTCTCATGTATATCTCAGCACAAGTGTCCTTTCTGAGTGACCTTCCCTATTCACTTTATGAAAGTGCTCATGCCTTCCATAGCCACCCTGCAGTCTACCCATTACAGTTAAAAAATCTTCAACCATAGAAGAAAAGACAACCTATGGGATGGGAGAAAATATTTGCAAACAATGCAACTGTTAAGGGGTTGATTTGCAAAATAGACAAACAGCTTACATAACTCAATATGAAAAAGCAAGCAGAGACTGACCTGTTGGTGCAGTGAGTAAGAATCCGCCTGCCAATGCCAGGGACGTAGGTTCGCTCCTTGGCTCTGAATGATTCCATGTGCCACAGAGCAACTAAGCCAACGTGTCATGATTTCTGAGTCCACACTCTGGAGCTCCCGAGCCACAACTGCTGAAACCCACGTGCTCTAGTCTGCTCTGTAATGAGACAAACCACTGCAATGAGAAGCTTGCACACCACAATGAAGAGGAGCCCTCCACTCCTTGCTCCACGTAACCAGGGAAAGCGGGAGCAACAATAAAGACCCAGCATAGCCAAAAATAAACAAACAATTAAATAAATAAAAACCAAAATTCTAGTTAAAAAATGGGCAGAAGATCTCAGTAGACATTTCTCCAAAGAAGGATTAAAGGTGGTCAAGAGGCAGATGAAAAGATGCTCAACATCTAATTATTAGAGAAGTGCATAGCAACGGTCAGAATGTCTACCAACATTTGTCTATAGAATTTACTGTCTCCAAACAATAAATGCTGGAGAGAGAGTGGACCAAAGGGAATTCCTACACTGTTGGTAGGAAAGTAAATTGGTGCAAGCACTATGGAAAACAATGTTAAGAGTCTTTTAAAAACTAAAAAGAGAGCTACCATGTGATCCAGCAATCCCATTCCTGGGCATGTATCTGTAAAAGACAAAAACTCTCATCCAGAAAAACGCATACACCCCAGTGTTCGTAGCCACATGAACGACTAAGACTTGGAAGCAACCTAAATGTCCATCAACAGAACAATGGATACAGAAGATATGGTACATCTAAACAGTGGAATATTACTCAGCCATTAAAAGAATCAAATCTTGCCATTTGTAGCAGCGTGGATGCACCCAGAGAATATCATACTGAGTGGAATGAGTCAGATAAAGACAAATACTGTATGATAGCACTTAAATGTAGAATTGTAAAATAATACAAAATGGATAGCCTCACAGACATAGAAAACAAACTTAAGGTTACCAAAGGGAAAAGGAGCCATGGAGGATATATGGGATTAACAGATACACACTCTGTATAAAATAGATAAACAATGAGGATCTACTGTATACCACTGGGAACTATATTCAATATGTTATCATAAATTCAGTTGGAAAATAATCTGAAAAAATATATGTTTACTGTACACTTGAAACTAACACAATATTATAAATTAATTATACTGAATTAAAAAAAAAAAGACTTCCCTGGTGGGTCATTGGTGAAGAGACACGGGTTCAGTCTGTGATCCAGGAAGATCCCACATGCTTTGCAGCACCTTAGCCTGTGAGTCCAGCTATTGAGCCTGTCTCTACAGAGCCCAGAAGCTGCAGCTACTGAAGCCTGAGTACCTGGAGCCTTTGCTCTGCAACCAGAGAAGTCACTGCAATGAGAAACCCACACACCACAACCAGAGAGTAGCCCCCCTCGCTACAACTAGAGAAAAGGCCTCACAGCAGTGAAGACCCAGCATAGCCCCAAAGAAATAAATACAAACTAAAAAAAAAAAGAAATTGCAACAAATAAAACCAGTTAAGTTCAGTTGCTCAGTCACCTTTGACTCTAAATAAAACTTACCCCCCTGCAAACCAGTTTGAATTTATTGCCAACCTCGTGCCCTGTCATCTCTGGATACTTGTATGTATTTCCTAGGTACAAGGATACCCTCCCATAGTGCCATACTGTGTCCATCACAGCTGAGAAATTAACTTCGATACATTATCATTTAAATATCAGGCCTCATTCAGGTGTGCCCCGATTCTCCCAATTAATAAAGGGCCTCTTTGAGATCATGTGCCAGCGTCCTTTATTTCTGGAAGATTCCTCAGGCTTTCTTGGACTTTTGTGATCACTGTTTTGAAGTTAACAAACCAGTAGTTTTGTAGACTGTCCATCAATTTGGGTTTATCTGAGGACTCCTCACCAGTTTGGTTTATGTGTCAGGGCAGAAATATCACTGAAATAATGCTGTGTTCCTTTCATCAAATCTTAATCAGGTGGCATGTGATTTCCGTATGTCCCTTTGCTGGTGATGTTGATAAAGACAACATCTTCCAGGCTTCTCTATTGTAAAGTTACTCCCCCCCTCCTTAAAGTCTTTATTAAATTTATTACAATATTGCTTCTGTTTTACATTTTGGTTCTTGTACTTTGAGGCATGTGGGATCTGAGTTTCCTGACCAGAGAGTGAACCGATACCTCCCGCATTGGAAGGCAAAGCCCCATCCACTGGGCCACCAGGGAAGTCTCTTTCCGCCCCTTGAAGGCCATTCTCTTTAAACTTTCATACTGTTTGTTTATACATCAGGTGGAAATCATGAATTTCTGTTTCACTTAATGGGTCATAATCTCTTCTTATTCTTATTCTGATGCTCACAGTGCCCCCACATTTAGGTAGTGGGTGTTCCTTCTAGCCACTTTCTGTGTCCTTTTGACATGTGTTGCTATCATTATTTCAGTGCTTCCTTACTTTCGGGAGCAAGAAGTTCTAGGTTTCTTTCGTTTGGCGAAGGTGTTGAGGAGCCATGGAGCTCTGATTCCTTTTAGAGGAGAATGAAATTGAGAAACCAAGAACTGGGCATTATATGGAAGTTCATTGCTCCTGAGATGTTACCGTTCCCAGGCCCTCTTAGTGGACACGAATAGGGATTGTATAAGTCTGTGTATGTGGAGCCTCCCTTTAGCACTAGTGGTAAAGAACCTTCCTGCCAATACATCAGACATAAGAGGTACGGGTTTGATCCTTGGGTCAGGAAGGGCGTGGCAGCCCACTCCAGTATTCTTGCCTGGAGAATCCCAGGGACAGAGGAGCCTTGTGGGCTACAGTCCATAGGGTCACAAAGAGTCAGACATGACTGAAGCAATTTAGCATGCATGCACAGTAGTCTTATCCATTCACACACACATTTACATCTACGTATCACTGGGTTTTTATGTGTTAGGAATCACAAGTTCACTACCTCCAATTCCGTACTGACACCACATGGCTCAACTTAGTTTTCTCCTTTCTGTAACTCCCCTTCTCTGGCAGTTGAGAAACTCAAACTGTCGTGAATATTGTTAGCTATTCAATGACTTGCTCATGTTGGGCCACTCTTCCATACAGACATCATTTTTAACTCTCAGATACCAATAGCCCATCCAAGTCCTTCACCCTACCCCTTTCGCTCACTCCCCTCTATCCTGCAGACCCAGAAGCCGCCTTCACTATACGTGGGCGCCTCTTGTGAACAGATTGTGCTTTTATGGAAAGAAAATGGTAGCTCTGTCTCCTGGCAGAGAGCAGCCCTATGCCAAGCTACTCAGCTTGGCACATGGAGGATATGGGCTGCATTTCACTCTCTAGATTGACCTTTGTCTTGTACATCGAGTATCCAAGTTTGCATGGCTCTTGATGAGTCTCCTCCTGGGCTACACTGGATTGATCGATGGTGGGCTCCTAACCCACTGCTGCTATTCTCAGAGATTCGCTGCTGTGTTGAACCAAGGAGATTTGAATATTGGAGGATGCTGGTGGGTTGAGAAAGGATTTTACTGGTAGCTGACTTCTTGCCTTTGGCCTTGGAAGACAAGAAATTGATTGGACAGACAAAAAAGAAAGTTGATGCAGAGAGATAACATGGAGATGAAGAACTTCTGGAGGCTTCCTAGAGGAACTGGGTGCCTGATCTTGTTTGTGTCTGAGGCTAGTGGCATCCCTGTTTTGGTATTGAGTGGCAGCCCCACATGCTTACACTAAATTCATTCTTGAAGTTAAATTACCTCAATGCAAGTCTTACGTCCAAGCCCCAAGTAATGGACAGAGAAGTTCTCTGTGGAGCTGCATAGACTGGCAAAGAATCTGGATGCAGGGGTGAACAATCCAGCCCACCATGAAGAGGTCAAATTGTTTGCCAAAGGCTAGCCCATTAATAAGTGGCAGAGCTAGGAATCAAATGAGGTCTGTCCAATTAGGGCGTCGGCATTTAATCACTTTTGTATTGCTTCTGGATATAATAGTCAGGGACTTGATTTGCATGTGGGTTTATTTGTGTGTGCAGGCAGTTTAAAAGGGGATTCCTCTCTTGCTCTCTCCTGCTCTCTCGTTTGTAGGAAGTTTACTTTCAAGAAGATAGCGTTAGTCAGATACAGAACTTCTTCCAAGAACCAGATGGCCTTCATTTCTTTCTTCCTGATTAGCTACAGAAAGCTAATTGTCCAACTGAGAGAGACTTAATTTTACAGGCTTACATGGGAGGCGTGCTTATCATTTATAGCTTTTTACCCCTTTCTTGCCTTCCTTGCCTGAGGCTCTGCTCCAGCAGGGAAAACTGAAGCTAGTGTTAACGAATTTTGGGAGTTGGATTTTTAGAAAGAATCATCACATGCTGGATAGATACGAGGGCACTTCTCTTTAATTCTGTGGATTAAAAGCTGGCACATCTTCTGAGGTTGTCCATTCTATATCTTCTTTCATTTGTCTCATTTTAAGTGGATTCGACCGACGGTTGGAGTTTGGTGAGGTGGTTTTCAGATAGTGTCTGCATGAATGTTCTGTAGAGAGAGGGCTGATTATACTGGAGACCATATTAAGGAGTTGTAATATAAAAATTACACCAAATTATAAACAGGCAGGGGCACATTATTATAACTAATTGCTAAGCTAACAGAGAGGCCAAGTGGTGCTTGGTAAATCTTATTATTCAGTGTGGTGGAAAAACTGTTTTCCATCAGTGGAAATATTATACTGAAACATCATGCCTTTTATGCAGAGTAAAGATAGTAGTGGCTGGAATGCAGGATCAGCCATGTGCTGTGTGAAAGATGGCAGGCTTAGAAAAACTATTTGTGTTTCTGGCAAATTGTCTTAACATAATCCTTATGCCTTTCTAATTTAAAATATGAAAGTTAAAGTTAATACTGAAGTTAATACATTAGGAAACTGGTAAAACAGTTAAGTCTCCCAAGCCTAGAATCTAGTGTGGGGCGTGTGTGTGTGTGTGTGTTGCTCACATAGGTGTTGTGAATTCACATTGCTTTCCCTTGTAAAAATTTGCCATTTTTAATTAAGACTAAAACATGATGGGGTATTCTAAATGAGGCTTGATTATAATTGTAGATAGCAATTGAGCTTTTGGAAGCTGGTTTCTTTAACAGTTAAATAAAAATTGTCTTTTTTAGTATTGGTTTGTAGAAGTTCAGCAGTGGTTGTTTGAGGAGAAAAAAAGCAACACTTTAACAAAACTCTTCATTTCCATTAAACTGAATCTCACAGTATATCCATCTTCTGTTAAGTGGGTTTGACTCTGAAAAAATTTTTCTGAGGGCTTTTCTTGACAATTGATTAAATAAAAAATTTTGGCCCATAAAACTGTACTTTACAGGGATTTTCTGTTGTTGAATATGAAAAACTGTGACAGATATTTTCCAGGTGTTCTTCTCTGGATAGTTATTGATCCAGTGCAATAATAAAGTGGCAGTTTTTTTTTTTATTTTTTAAGATAAAGAGAATCTTTTACTATTCGTTGACCTTTCAGTTCAGTTCAGTTCAGTCGCTCAGTTGTGTCCGACTCTTTGCGACCCCATGAATCGCAGCACACCAGGCCTCCCTGTCCATCACCATCTCCCGGAGTTCACTCAGACTCAACGTCCATCGAGTTGGTGATGCCATCCAGCCGTCTCATCCTTGGTCATCCCCTTCTCTTCCTGCCCCCAATCCCTACCAGCATCAGAGTCTTTTCCAATGAGTCAACTCTTTGCATGAGGTGGCCAAAGGACTGGAGTTTCAGCTTTAGCATCAGTCCTTCCAAAGAACACCCAGGACTGATCTCCTTTAGAATGGACTGGTTGGATCTCCTTGCAGTCCAAGGGACTCTCAAGAGTCTTCTCCAACACCACAGTTTAAAAGCATCAATTCTTCGGCGTTCAGCTTTCTTCAAAGTCCAACTCTCACATCCATACATGACCGCAGGAAAAACCATAGCCTTGACCAGACAGACCTTTATTGGCAAAGGTCTGTAATATCTCTGCTGTTGAATATGCTGTTTCAGTTGGTCATAACTTTAATTCCAAGGAGTAAGCGTCTTTTAATTTCATGGCTGCAGTCACCATCTACAGTGATTTTGGAGCCCCCAAAAATAAAGTCTGACACTGTTTCCACTGTTTCCCCATCTATTTCCCATGAAGTGATGGGACCAGATGCCATGATTTTCGTTTTCTGAATGTTGAGTTTTGAGCCAAACTTTTCATTCTCCACTTTCACTTTCATCAAGAGGCTTTTTAGTTCCTTTTCAGTTTCTGCCATAAGGGTAGTGTCATCTGCATATCTGAGATTATTGATGTTTCTCCCAGCAGTCTTGATTCCAACTTGTGCTTCTTCCAGCCCAGCATTTCTCATGATGTACTCTTCATATAAGTTAAATAAGCAGGGTGACAATATACAGCCTTGACGTACTCCTTTTCCTATTTGGAACCAGTTTGTTGTTCCATGTCCAGTTCTGACTGTTGCTTCCTGACCTGCATATAGGTTTCTTAAGAGGCAGGTCAGGTGGTCTGGTATTCCCATCTCTTGAAGAATTTTCCAGAGTTTATTGTGATCCACACAGTCAAAAGCTTTGGCATAGTCAATAAAGCAGAAATAGATGTTTTTCTGGAACTCTCTTGCTTTTTCGATGATCCAGTGGATGTTGTCAATCTGATCTCTGGTTCCTCTGCCTTTTCTAAAACAAGCTTGAACATCTGGAAGTTCACGGTTCACATATTGTTGAAGCCTGGCTTGGAGAATTTTGAGCATTACTAGAGTGTGAGATGAGTGCAATTATGCGGTAGTTTGAGCATTCTTTGGCATTGCCTTTCTTTGGGATTGAAATGAAAACTGATCTTTTCCAGGCCTGTGGCCACTGCTGAGTTTTCCAAATGTGCTGGCATATTGAGTGCAGCACTTTCACAGTATCATCTTTCAGGATTTGAAATAGCTCAACTGGAATTCCATCACCTCCACTAGCTTTGTTTGTAGTAATGCTTCCTAAGGCCCACTTGACTTCATATTCCAGGATGTCTGGCTCTCGTTGACCGTTACTGATAAAAATGAGCCAACCTTCTTTTATTTGGTAGGCAAGCTTGACATTTTTCAGTGTCCCAGAAAGGCTTATAGTTCTGATAGACATTGCTTGAGTATGTAGTGGATTTTCATTTCTGGTTCCCAGTGTAACCAGGCATTCTCAGTTTTGTCCCCCCGCCCCGCAACCTCCACCTTTTTCAAGGGGACATTTGGTAATGCCTCGAAACTTTTTCACTTGTCAGAACTAGGAGGTAGTGATATTGTCTTTTGCTTGGTTGAGGCTCAGGAGCTGCTAAAGGTCCTGCAGTGTACAGGCCAACCTCCCACAGGGAAGAATTATCTGGTATAAAATGTCAGGAATGAGGCTGTAGTGAAGCTCAGCACTGAACAGAAAACTTACCCTGCCTTTGTTCCCCACTGTCAAAATGGGTATGGATTTTCCATGGACCAGCTTTCCTGGTGGCTCAGATGGTAAAGAAGTTGGCTTCAACCAGCACAGGTGACCTGGGTTCAGTTCCTGGGTTGGCAGGATCCCCTGGAGAAGGGAATGGCAACCCACTCCAGTATTCTTGCCTGGAGAATCCCATGGACAGAGGAGCCTGTGGGGCTGCAGAGTTGGACACGACTGAGACACTAACACACACACTCCATCTTAACCTCCCAGTGCGGTGCCAGTGGGTAGTGCAGTAAAGTAAACATGAATTATTAAGAAATAGTATTTTCTAGAAGAATTCAGCAAGGAAGTTGATGGGAATGATGAACCAGGTATGTGTGGCTTGGAGACAGCCAGAGTTTGTGTAACCAGCCTCGGGGGCAGTGGATTGCTTTGTCTCCTCTTGGAAGTCTCCCTTTATTGAAGTAGATGTCACCCTTAAATATTAACTTATACGTGGTAGATGCATCAAAAGTTGATGATGAAAACATCTTCATAAACGACATTACACAACTATGTTCCTCCTTCACAATGACTTCTGCCTAATGAAGATTGGCTGTGTACAGCCACCACTGCTTAATTTTGTTACGTTTTATGTACACAGCTCAGAAAATTAAGAGACCAGAGAACTGGTCTTGAGCAGAATAATAACAGGACTTTCTTGAATGGCAGCACTTTTGATGTGTGTTTTTTTTCTACCCCTGACATACGTGACTGGAGGAATAAGAGAGGACGATGTCATGGGACTTATAAACAGCTGATAACACAGGCTTCATTTACATTTTGTAGCTTGCCTAGCCCCCCCTGCTCCTTCAAGCACATGTGTAGGGAATTGAAATTGCAGTTTGCCTATTATGTGTTGGCAGTAATCTTTCCAAAAAAATTTTATGTTTCAAAATTAGGCAGCCAACAGCAGTAGCCAGTGATATATGGAGCTATTGATGTGAATTGAATTTGCAGAGGGAAAATGGGATTTGGTTGCAGTATGAACTCGTAATGAGGTGGCCCCACAGATTTGTAATGGTCAGCCATTGTTTGTGCCCAGAATCAGCTAGGAATCAAATACCTGTCAAAGGAAGACTGAAATAAAACTTGAGTTCTCGCTCTCTCTCTTTTTTTAACTAGCTAATGGAGTAGTTCCAAAGTGATGTCACTTAGTTTGGCTCTTGAGGGCACAGGAAGTTAAGAAATTACTCTTTTAATAAACATGTGGACCAGTGGTCTTCACTGATCTCATTCATTGTCTTGTAAGAAAAAAATTGGACCCTTGCCCTCATTATATGCATGTTTATTTTTCTCATTTATGCATATGTGTTGTTACACTAAAATATTATATAAGTTATAAAACGTGAAACACTGTAACACATGAAGTAAAAACATTTATGGGAAAGGGTTGCATTTTTCTTATCCCCAAGGAATCATCTTGCGTACCCCTGGGTGGCTGGCACTGGAAACGAAAAGCATTGTCGGTACTGGAAAAGATTGGGCTGCCTTCCTTCCATATTGCAGGCGTCTCTTTAAAATAAGTGACTTAATCTTGAAACTTTACTGTGATTGTGTGGCGTGAACTGCAGATGAAATTGGATTAATATTAAAGATTCAGAAGTGGTTCGCCTCCCCAGTTGCAAAGTGTGGAACAGAAATAGAAGTAAGTCAGCTAAAGCTGACCTTGTGTTTTATCTGAATTCTATGCCTTAGAAGTTTATCTCCTGATTTATCTCAGTTATTTTCCTTTTTTTTTTTTCCTTTTGGTCCCTGCCTCCCTAACTTCTTTCCTTTTTTTTTTTTTGGTGCTAGGGGAAACTGGGACACAGTAATTCCAAATATATTTCTTCTGCGAGAATCAATTAGATTTTGTAGGTTAAGAGTAGAGGGTTTGGGACTTCTCAGGTGATCCAGCAGTTAAGACTGTGCACGCCACTGCACTGGACATGGGTTCAGTCCCTGGTCAGGGAACTAAGATCCTGCATGCTGTGGATGAGGACGAAAAAAAAAAAAAGAAAAAGAAATAGGAGGTTTCAAGTTAAAATAATTACAGCCAATGAATAAGTGGATGTAAGAAATAATAGATTTACCCCTTAGTAAAAACTATGTTGCTTAGATGATTTTGGTGGGCAAGCTGGTAAATTCCTCTGATTCTCTGGTCCTTTATCTGTGAAGTGGGGATCATTGCTAACCCCTGTAGTTTTCTGTAGTGTTAGTGAAATAGCCAGCAAGGGCCTGGCATTAAGTAAATGCCCATTTATTTATGGTGTAATTATTCTCAGCAGTTCCTATTCTTTTTGGAATTCTTGGAAGTATTTCTCAAATGTCTTCACTTACTCTGACTAACACTGATTTCCCCGACCTCTTTCTGAGCTGTTAGACACCGAAATGACGAGCGCTACAGTGTAGCCGGGCACAGTTATCACATCATTCACGGAGGTGCTCTTTTCCTTTCCTTCTCCCCAGGTAAATTCAGTTTCTGGAGGGTGGAAACCAAGTCTTCATTTCACCTTTTCTTGCCTCCCTCCCCAGCACCAGGCTGAGTGAGTGATCTAGGAACTAGAAACTGTTAATTGTGAGGTGAAAAGGCATGTGTGGAGTCAGGAGACCTCGCTTTTGTTTTTATCAGAAGACCTGCTTTGGAATTAGAGAAGGTGGATCAGTTGCGGGGGGCTGAAAGAAGGCTTTCCAGAAAGGAGATTTTGCTATTTGCAATTAGTGCTGAGCAGAAGTTGGTACACTTCTGTAGTTTCCTGTTGTCAATCACTTTGGATGATAATTTATTTTTTTGCTATTTATTTTTAAGTGACAGATTGCAGTACATATTTTGGGACCTGCCACCCATTTTGATATGGAAGATTATGTTGTTAGAATTTTAGACAGTGCAGGTAAAGACCTAATTTTACTAAATAACAGGGACTTGAGAATCTTGTAAATTGCTTTCCTCTTGCCACGGAAAGTGTTTTTCTCTGATTTATTATGCAAATTATGGCAAACCCTAGAACTGAGCAAAATAAAAACTTTTCATGTCTTGTAGACTCTGTTTTCTGGTTTTGTTTGTTCTGTGACAGTCTCACCTTCATAGGCAAAAAGAATAAACTGTGTGGACTACTGAACAAAGATAAAGAACAGTGTATTTTGATTATTTCCAGTGAGCAACCAGCCTCTTAATGAATCAGATTAAGTGCCTCAGTGCTGCTGCTGCTAAGTCACTTCAGTTGTGTCCGACTGTGCGACCCCATAGACGGCAGCCCACTAGGCTCCCCCGTCCCTGGGATTCTCCAGGCAAGAACACTGGAGTGGGTTGCCATTTCCTTCTTCAATGCATGAAAGTGAAAAGTGAAAGTGAAATCGCTCAGTCATGTCTGACCCTCAGCAACCCCATGGACTGCAGCCTTCCAGGCTTCTCTGTCCATAGGAAGGTGCATTTATACCCTGCCTACAATAAAACCAAATAGTATTTTGCTGCTTTTACGAAAAGTGGTAATATTTTTTCCCTGTTGAAGAATTTCAGGCATCACCCCCCTGAACCTGAGGGAGAGGCTGATTTTCCACAATGTATCTTCATATTAGGGAAATATCTCACATACATATCAAACTGATGGAGGTTTTCCTGATTGCTAGTAATGAGATGGATTCTGAAGGACTTAGTCAAAATTTGGCTTTGGAAGGGCACTACAGGTTTATTCTCAGGATGAAGGAAAAAAGCGATCACTGACTTGAGAACGGCTGGAACCAGGACAGGGAGCTGATGACCAATGGGTCTTGGAAAGAATCAGCCCCTCCTGTGTCTTGTTTTTAGGGAAGATTCTCTGCTCAAGATTAAGATCCATTTCTAGGAGAGGTTCTCGTTCGCTTGGCTGGGCAGGACAGGATGCCTGCATGGATATTGCCTAGGAAAATTGGAGGATCATGGCAAATAGAACGGGGGAAAGTAGAAACAATGATGGATTTTATTTTGGGAGCCTCCCAAATCACTGTGGACGGTGCCTGCAGCCATGAAATTACTAGGAAAATTAATAGAAGATAGTTGCTCTTTGGAAGGAAAGCTATGACAGACCTAGACAAGCATATTAAAAAGCAGAGACATCACTTTGCTGGCAAAGGTCCATATAGTCTAGGCTATAGTTTATCCAGTGATCATGTATGGGTGTGAGAGCTGGATCATAAACAAGGCTGAGTGTTGAAGAATTGATGCTTTTGAATTGTGGTGCTGGAGACGGCTCTTGAGTCCCTTGGACTGTAAGGAGATCCATCCAAGTCCATCCTAAAGGAAATCAGTCCTGAATATTCATTGGAAGGACTGATGCTGAAGCTGAAACTCCAGTATTTTGGTCATCTGATGCAAAGAGCTGACTCATTGGGAAAGACCCTGATGTTGGGAAAGCTTGAGGGCAGGAAGAGAAGGGGGCAACAGAGGATGAGAAAGTTAGATAGCATCACTGACTCAATGGACATGAATCTGAGCAAACTGCAGGTGATAGTGATGGACAGGGGAGCCTGTATACTGAATTCCATGGGGTTTCAAAGAGTCAGACACGCTGAGCGACTGAACAACAACCTGGGCAAGTGAGTGGAAAGGACCATGAGGTTAACTACAGCCTGAGATGTCTTTCTCTTAAGGTTATCCTCACCATGGCTCCAATTATAGAGTGGATTGTCAAATGTTGGAACAGGAAGGGCTCCAAGCCCCTCAGGGGAACGGTGGGTGACGTGTTCAGGGGGTGCTACTGCTGTGAGTGATGTTCAGCTTAGTTTTTATTACCTTTGCATCTGCTGCTGCTACTGCTAAGTCGCTTCAGTCGTGTCCAACTCTGTGCAGCCCCATAGACGGCAGCCCACCAGGCTCCCCTGGCCCTGGGATTCTCCAGGCAAGAGTACTGGAGTGGGGTGCCATTGCCTTCTCCTTTGCATCTAGCGTCAGGCTAAAGAGTGTAGTTCCTGAGTGTTGTTATCTAACACTGGGGAAGAAAACCTCTTTGAGTTAGCAGAGATGGACAAGGAAAGTGGATGGGATGCCTATAAATGCAAGCCTTCTATAATTGGAAAGGTGCAGTTAAAGAAGATGTGAAGAAAACTTCCAGTTACTGTTTGTAGAAGCCAAGAAGCCAAGTAAAGGACTACCTGCGGAAGGCTACACCTGTTTGAGGGTTATAAATGTTACTTGACTAAACAAACATCCAAGGGATTAGTAGCCGGCAGGGTAGGTGTATTCCTAGATTTTACTGCCAGGCACTGAATGAAGCCTCTAGTATTGGGTAGGCCAAAAAGTTAACTTGTGTTTTTCCATAATGCACGAGTAAACTTTTCTGCCAACCCGGTATTTATGCAGAAAATTCTATGTTTGAGGGTACATCCGAGGGACTCGGCCCTACAGCTTTCTTGGATGCTCAGGAGTTCTCACTTTACCCAGAAACTCAAAAGGAGAGGCCGCTGAGCTCAGGCCTCTTCTGAGATCCTCAACTGACTCTCAACTCTTTTTTTCAGTTAGGACTATCCTTTCATATGGTTTTGGGTTTTTGTAGAGTTGCAGTATAGCATGGTGGTTCCAGGTATGGTATCACTTAATGCTTGTGAACTTGGGCAAATTTCTAACCTCCTAGGGCCTCTGATAGATTTGCTTAATCAAGATTCATTCTCTCCTTCCTTCTGATGGAATCTTTGTACCATTGGGGATTGCAGTAAACCTAATAAGAACCCTTCATTTCTTACCTTCCCCTGCCAATAAAGATGGTTCATGGGTTACAAGTGGAGTTATTGTTTGGGGTTGCCAGGAAAGTTGTTCTGAAGGGATTCATTCATTTGGGAAGTGTGTGCTTTTTGATATTCCATGGTTTGCATTCCTAACGTGAAATACGGATGTGATAGCTTGGAGCTGCAGCATCCATTTTAAGACCATGAGGGGAAGGCTGAGGGAATTACAGAGACTGAGATATCTTTCTCTGCAGGCCCCTACCTCCAAACTTGTTATATGAAATAACCCTTATGTCTTTTAAGTCTAGTGGGTCTCTGATAGTAGCATCAGAATATAGTTCCTGCCTACTACACTGTGAGAGTGTAAATTGGTGCAGACGCTGTGGAAAACTGTATGGAGATTCCTCCAAAACTAAAAAATAAGAGTAGCTATATGATCCTGCAGTCCTTTCTGGGCATATAGCCAGCGAAAGCTGTATGTTGAAAAGACACATGCACCCCAGTGTTCATTGCGGCACTATTTACACAGCCGAGACATGTAAACAACCTAAATGTCCATTGACATAACAACGTGGTACATGTATACAAAGGAATACTATTCAGCCATAAAAGAATGAAATAAGGCCATTCGCAGCATTATGTATGGACCTAGAGATTACCATACTAAGTTGGAAAGAGAAAGACAAATAGCATATATCACTTATATGTAGCATCTCAAATACGACACAAATGAGCTTGTCTGTGAAATAGAAACAGAGTTACAGTTCTTCTCCTTGACTAGGAGATGGCTGTCTTCTCCCTGTATGCATGTCTGTGTACAGATAGCCCTTTTTTTAATATAGACACCAGTCATAATGGATTAGGGCACTCTAAAGAACTCACTGTAATTTGGTCACCTCTATAATGATGCTGTCTCCAAATAAGGTCACTTTGTTAGGTACTGAGGGTATATCCAGTATATCCTTTGCAGGGTGGACATAATTCAGCTTATAACAGTACATGGTATAACGTGTTATTAGTGAGGTTTCAGTTTCTTACCCTTTTTCTGATAACAAAAACTCTTCAGCAAAAAAAAAAAAAAATCAGATGTTATTTATGAGAAATTACCCCCCAAGTGTCCTTTTTTTGCCAATGACTTTTAACTTATTTCTAGATCATGGAATCAGGAAGGACTTCCAAATTCATTGTCAGTTTTGGGCAGTTGTTTGTTCTTTGGAGAAGGAAATGGCACCCCACTCCAGTATTCTTGCCTGGAGAATCCCATGGATGGAGGAGCTTGGTGGGCTACAGTCCACGTGTCGCAAAGAGTCGGACACGACTGGGCGACCTCACTTTCACTGGTGTGTGCTTACAGCTCTCTTGGATTTGGGTGTTCTCTTGGGTAGGTTGCAAGCTCGTACTGAGAAATACAGTAGTCTACTGTGCGTCAGTCCAGAGATTTTGGAATTCCTTAGAATATGTCTTCTTTATTTGTGTGGCTCCACTGTGTCTTTGGCGCTGTGTGCAGGCTTTCTCTAGTTGGAGCCAGCAGAGACTACTCTTCAGTTGGTGGGCCTGGGCTTCTCATTGTGGTGGCTTCTCTTGTTGCTGAGCTCAGTCTGCAGTAGCTGTGGTGCGTGGGCGTAGTTGCCCCGTAGCACGTGGGATCTTCCCCGACTGGGAATTGAACCCATGTCCCCCTGCACTGGATTCTTAACCACCAGACCACCAGGCAAGTCCTAGAATAGAGTATTGATATGGCTACAGTCACACACGTGGGCTATTGGGTGCTCTCAGTGAATTCATGTGACTGAGATGTCCCAGAGTGTCATCTACTGTGTTTCAAAGTCTCGATACCCCAGGCTACAGCATCTATAACAATACCCGTGAACAACTCAGATTACAGTGAGTTCAGCAACAGAGGACCTGTTTAAATCTTACTCTGAGCATAATTATTTGAAAATGCTGACGTTTCCACCATTGGAGAATTTCCTCAACTCTCTTTAAATCTGGAAGTAAGTTAAGCTAGTGTTTTTACAGCTGCTTTTTTTACCTTTGCACATATTTTTTAAGCATTTACCTCTGGAGTGAAGCAGAGTACTTTATGTGTTACATAAATAATTTTCCTGTCCCAACAGGGTTTTTCTTTGAAGCTCACTTTTAGGTGACTTTACATGTTTGGAGAGGATTGTCTTCAAATAAAAGGCATAACTGAGCACAACTGAATAGGAACCTAGAGTGGGATTCAAATATAAGGTAAAATTGAGGACATCTGTTATGTTTTATAGATGTTACTTTTATGGTGGCCTAGTTCTTCATAAGGGCTTCCCAGGTGGCACAATAGTAAAGAATCCACCTGACGATGCAGGAGACGCAGGTCTGATCCCTGGGTCTGGAAGATCCCCTGGAGAAGGAAATGGCAACCCACTCTAGTATTCTTGCCTGGGAAATCCCATCAACAAAGGAGCCTGGTGGACTACAGTCCATGCGGCTGCAAAGAGTTGGACACATCTTAGCAACTAAACAGCAAGAGCAAAGTTCTCAATAAAGCCTTTTTAAAAAACAAAAAGTGCATTTTTCAATACTCTTAATTGTCCATCCTGACAGCAGCCAAAAAGAAGGGCTGCTCTTAGCTCCTTCCTTACCATTTACAGTAGACGTTTCTTTTTTCTTGAAAATCTATTTTTGCCTGCTGATACGCCTTTAAAAAGGGATTTTGTAACCTGAATTCCATTTTTTAAATTTAACATAAAGTGTTACATTTTCCGTATTGGCAGATTGTGCAGTAGGTAGGTGACTTGAATGTGGTCTTTTTTTCATTGGGTGTTACTGTTCAAAATCTGTGTGTGCAAGGAACTGGGGAGGGTTTACATGTGAGCAGGAAGAAGATGATACTGGGGTTAGTTCTCGGCATGCCCCCAGTTACTAAGCTTCTCAGACTAGAGAGTCAGCCCGGGGAGGAAGACCGCCCCTCTTCCCTCTTCAACTGATGTGCTGTGTTTTGCTGCTGGGTACCAATGTTCCAGCAATGTCAGGAGTAAAGACTTGGTGCAGGGGAGGAAGTCAGATTGACGAGACATTAAATTGTCAGTTTAATTTATGTGATCCATCTCACCACTTACGATGTATTTTGGGGAAAAAAAAGCATAAATGGAATCAGATCAAGCTTCTTCATCAGATGCTGAGAATAGAGCATGATGTAAAAGGGCAGACCTGGCATGCCATCAGCAAAACTCAGAATGAGGGAAATTTTATACTTTAAACCACCCACCTTCGTTCAGCAAATACTGGGTTGGCCAAGAAGTTCGTTCTGGTTCTCCTGTAAGGTGTTACAAAAAACTTGAACAACCCTTTTATCTAATTCAATATATTGAACAGTTTAGAGAGACAGAGAACCTTTGGATTAAAAGAGCTTAAAGGACGTAGCAACCAAATGCAGTCTGTGAACTTTGGAAGTTAGATCCTGACATGATCAAATCAATGTTAAACTTTTTCTTTTTTTTGTTTTTTAAGATGGGGGAATTTGTATTAGATATTATCTGACTTATGGCATTATTATTACTTTTTTAGGGATAGACAAGATAGTAGTGTTAGACTTATATTTTTAAAAAGTTCTTATCATTTAGTGATAGGTACTGAATTAGTTATAGGGGAAATTATGATGTCTGGTACTTTGACCACCTCATGCGAAGAGTTGACTCATTGGAAAAGACTCTGATGCTGGGAGGGATTGGGGCCAGGAGGAGAAGGGGACGATAGAAGATGAGATGGCTGAATGGCATCACCAACTGGATAGACGTGAATTTGAGTGAACTCCGGGAGTTGGTGATGGACAGGGAGGTCTGTCGTGCTGCGATTCACGGGGTCACAAAGAGTCGGACACGAATGAGCAACTGAACTGAACTGATGATGTCTGGAATTTGCTTCAAGTTTATCCAGTTAGAGCAGGGAGTGGATCGAGGTAAAAAGAAATAGGATTTTTAATATATGATAATTGTTGAAGGTGTGAGAGTAGGTATGTGGGGACTCTAATATTTTTGAATGTTTGAGATTTTCATAGCAAAAAATTGAATCGTATGAATGACCTGAAAGTGAGAAAGTGAAGTTGCTCAGTTGTGTCCAACTCTTTGCGACCCTATGGACTGTAGCCCTCCAGGCTTCTCTGTCCATTGGATTTTCCAGGCAAGAATACTGGAGTGGGTTGCCATTTCCTTCTCCAGGGCATCTTCCTGACCCAGGGATCGAACCCCGGTCTCCCGCATTGTGGGCAGACGCTTTATCCTCTGAGCCACCAGGGAAGCCAGACCTGTCTTCTATTCTTCATGATGGCTGTTGACTTGATAAGACCTACTTCTTTTTAAGTTTTCTTGGGATAATGATTATTTTAATATATAACTTTTTACCTCAAAGTAATCCAGATACAAATAGGGTCACTAACTGCAGCAGCCCAGCCTCCAAAAATTGACAGGTTTTGCTTAATGACCCATTTTCCTTCATTCGAACTCAGCCCTGTGGAATAACAGGAATGTTTTATTCATCAGACTTCACTTTTTATAAATTTTCAGATGGCTTGGTAGGAATTAGCAGGTGTTTAATTATCAGTGGGAGGATTCTTTATTTGCTGAGTGCAGTAGAAGGTCATTAAAAGAAGTTTGAAATACGGAAGAATCAAACGGGAGAACTTGGGTGGGGGTAGGGGCTGAATAAATGTTCTCTTGCGTCCTGGGTTTATTAAGGTCAAATGAGGTGCGGCTTAATGTTTTGCAGCTTCATTGTAAACTGAGCCAAAAGGAAAGTTTTTCTGCCCTTTGGTCCAGCATTCCTGTGTGAAGAGAACAACAGCTATAATGGAACATTGCCAAGGTTTTTTTTTCCCTCATGTCATACCTTAGACCTTACGTTAAGATGGTTGAGATAAACCAGGATTTATGTACAGATTTATTCTCTCTCTCAGTGTTGAGGCATTGTTTCCATTTTTCTATTTTCTTTCATGCTAAGTGGGTTTTTTTTTGTTGTTGCTCTTTTGTGTGTGTGTGAAGTGCCCGCTGTGTAATCAGCTCTGGGCTAGGCACTGAAGAACAAAGCAAGCGGAAACAAAACAAAAGAGTTTTTTGCTCTTTTGTCTAAGTTGGTTGTAAACTGTCTTCTGCGCCTTTTCATCTCTCCCCATTGCCATCCCCCCATTCTCTTGTCTTTGTTACTTTTCTCTTTTCTGGCAACATTGCCCTTTCAGTTTGTAATGACTAAGTTTGTAATCCCTTATCTCAGTTTGTAATCCCTAAGGTGATGCTCAATTATTTGGATCTGGGATAAAGGCATGATTAAGTTGGATCAGTTTAGAGCTGGGCGAGAGTTGGGTGGGGAGCTAACATGTATGCGCTCTGACCCTTTAGCAGGTACTATCCAAAGAAATACCTCCTTTGTGCCATCCCCAAATCCTGCAAGGTTAATAATCACTCTCGTTTTACAAGGAAGGAGAGGAAGCTCAGGCAGCCTTGATCAGTCCTGACTATCTCTGTTGGTCAGTGTGGCCTTGTCTATGCAAAACGGTGCTTTTAACCAACTCACCGTGTACACGTTTCCCAGGGCGAAGGTGATGAGGACGGGTTTTCAGTGAAACCTCAGCCATCTGTTTTCTCTATGATGTTCCTTCGTATTGATTCTGTATGGGAAGTTGAATGGCAGGGAGAGGGGTCAGGCTTCTGTGCTTTCCCTTTGGACACCTGCACGAATTTCAGGTTGGCCTAAATTTGATGTTTAACTGAAATACCTTCTGGACAGAACAGGGGCACAAGAAGGACAGACAGACACTGGTGACTTGGTTACTGTAAAATAGATTGGCTAGCTCCTTGTGTGCAGCACTGCTTTGTCTCAACCAGAGAGTTGAAAGGGTCTCCATGATGAGATCTTTGTGAACACAGACGCTTATGAGCCTTAGGCATCGCAGAATAACAGTATCTTCTTTTCAGAGAATTTTAAAAAGTTATGTACTTTTAAATTTCTTGAAAATTATGTACTTTTAAATTTCTTGGCTGCATCATGTAGCATGTGGGGCCTTAATTCACCAGCCAGGGATCGAATCCATGTCTCCTGCATTCGAAGCACTGAATCTTAACCACTGGGCCACCAGGAAAGTCCAACAGTATCTTCTTAAGTCTTGCAACTGCTGATAAATTCTGTGGTCTCTGGTAAGAAGGAGATAAAAAGAGTAAAGGCTTCTTGGAGATTGTTTTGAGGCCTGGGGTGTTGTGAAGTGTAGTAAACAAATTCTAGTTGGTCTAGAAGCTCTCCGCTTTAACCAGTGTTGTGAGTGTGCCATCTTCAACTTTGAGCTCTTTTTGCCTTCAAGACCTTTTTTGTCAGGCTGGTGAGGAGCATCATGCCAGAGATAAAGCCTGGTGTTGGAGCAGAATGTTTGAAAACAGTTAGATGGAGAACAGCAATTTCAAGTAATGGACAGTAAATCATCAACTTGGAGAAGTTACTCTAGCTGGGATGCTGTGCCCGAAGATGCCAAGCACAGGCTGATGACGGAGACGGGCACTTAAGGAGTGTTTCTTGGCCATGGGGCAGCAGGAATTGGTCAGCTGGATGTGTGCTTTAGATGGATGGTATTATTAAGGAAATAAAATAATGGGGAGAGGACTGGAGGCTTGCTTTCTGGACTTTACTGCAAATCTTTTAGATGGAGTTGTTGGCTGGAGCAGATTTTGAGAAAGTACTCATTTAGATAAAGAGGTTGTCATGCTCTTCAGTCTGAAAGAGTTTACTTGAGCTAAGTCACTTAATATGAACAGATTCCACTGTGCTGGCAGTCCACGTTCCTATATGAATTAAAAAGCCACAGAGAAATAAAACTAACCTCTCTTCGGTGTTTTAGATATTAATCTGCAGGATGTCTCTTTAGGACTGTAATAGTCCATGCTTTCCTATTATAGTGACTTTTTTCCCAAGTCAAAGATTCTTTGTCTTGTCATCCACCCCCAGTCACAAAAAGAAGTTACTGTCTGGTTTTTTTTTTTTTT
>SJYC01127928.1:0-65108 GCA_006408675.1 Madoqua kirkii | reverse complement strand
CTTTGTGAACACAGACGCTTATGAGCCTTAGGCATCGCAGAATAACAGTATCTTCTTTTCAGAGAATTTTAAAAAGTTATGTACTTTTAAATTTCTTGAAAATTATGTACTTTTAAATTTCTTGGCTGCATCATGTAGCATGTGGGGCCTTAATTCACCAGCCAGGGATCGAATCCATGTCTCCTGCATTCGAAGCACTGAATCTTAACCACTGGGCCACCAGGAAAGTCCAACAGTATCTTCTTAAGTCTTGCAACTGCTGATAAATTCTGTGGTCTCTGGTAAGAAGGAGATAAAAAGAGTAAAGGCTTCTTGGAGATTGTTTTGAAGGCCTGGGGTGTTGTGAAGTGTAGTAAACAAATTCTAGTTGGTCTAGAAGCTCTCCGCTTTAACCAGTGTTGTGAGTGTGCCATCTTCAACTTTGAGCTCTTTTTGCCTTCAAGACCTTTTTTGTCAGGCTGGTGAGGAGCATCATGCCAGAGATAAAGCCTGGTGTTGGAGCAGAATGTTTGAAAACAGTTAGATGGAGAACAGCAATTTCAAGTAATGGACAGTAAATCATCAACTTGGAGAAGTTACTCTAGCTGGGATGCTGTGCCCGAAGATGCCAAGCACAGGCTGATGACGGAGACGGGCACTTAAGGAGTGTTTCTTGGCCATGGGGCAGCAGGAATTGGTCAGCTGGATGTGTGCTTTAGATGGATGGTATTATTAAGGAAATAAAATAATGGGGAGAGGACTGGAGGCTTGCTTTCTGGACTTTACTGCAAATCTTTTAGATGGAGTTGTTGGCTGGAGCAGATTTTGAGAAAGTACTCATTTAGATAAAGAGGTTGTCATGCTCTTCAGTCTGAAAGAGTTTACTTGAGCTAAGTCACTTAATATGAACAGATTCCACTGTGCTGGCAGTCCACGTTCCTATATGAATTAAAAAGCCACAGAGAAATAAAACTAACCTCTCTTCGGTGTTTTAGATATTAATCTGCAGGATGTCTCTTTAGGACTGTAATAGTCCATGCTTTCCTATTATAGTGACTTTTTTCCCAAGTCAAAGATTCTTTGTCTTGTCATCCACCCCCAGTCACAAAAAGAAGTTACTGTCTGGTTTTTTTTTTTTTTTGAGAGTTCTTTGGGGAGTCTTTTAAAAGACCGATTCAGCAGAAGAAATTTTCCAACTCAGTTGACATTTTTTGCAATATGTTTGTAGTTTGGCATGGTTGAAAATACGTATCCTATCAAGTTTCTTCAACAACAAGGATAGAAAGAAATATTAGTGTACTTGCCCCAACATGCTCTAATAATTGTCCACTACTTAAGAAATATATCTTTAATGTGAGAAGAGGACATTTTGCCATTTGTGATGACATGGATGGACCGACCTTCAGTGCATTATGCCAAGTGAGATAAGTCAAGCAGAATGACAGGAATTGTGTGATATCTACCTGTATGTGGAATCTAAAAAAGCCCAAGTTAAAAAGAAAAGAAATCTGTCTAAAGGGAATTCCCTAGTGGTCTAGTGGTGAGGGTTCTGTGCTTTTACTGCTGTGACCCAGGTTCAATCCCTGGTGAGGGAATTGATATCCTGAAAGCCACATGGTCCAAAAAAAAAAATATCAGTAAAAACTCAAATTCTTTATCTAAGTTAGTAATCCCCTAAAGCAATAGTCTTGTGATATGGAGAAGGAAATGGCAACCCACTCCAGTGTTCTTGCTTGGGAAATCCCATGGACCGAGGAGCCTGGCGTGGGCTACAGTGTGAAAAAGAGTCAGACACAACTCAGCGACTAAGCATGTGTACATAGAAGTACCTGTATCTCAGCTTACATGCAAGAAACCTAAATCATAGAAATGAAGCAACTTGCTTGTGGACACAGAAGTACTAATTATAAGGCGTTAAGAACCAAGGACACAGAAACTATTGGTGTCAGTTCTTTCTCTGACTGAAATCTCCAACCACTGTGTTCTCCTCTTGTTTGATAGATTCTGGCTTCCTTGTATTGTCTGTTTTCCAGACATTCCCCAGCGTTTCCTTTAGACTGGCTGAGTACTTAACTGTGAAATAAGTTATGAACATCAGATCAGGGATTTTATCGAAGATTTAAAACATCAGGTACCACAAACTCTTTGCTCTTTATAGTCTAAATTCAAATCTAATGATTCTAGTTTTCTCTATCTAGAATGCTTGTTTCACTTGTTTCTTTTGGAAAATTGTTAAAAGTTTAATTGAAGCATAGCCTCCTCTGTGAATTCTTTTATGATACCCTAAGATAAACAAGTTCTTATCCCCCATTGCACATGACTTCACTGAAACATAATTGTTCTAACAATTATTTTCCTGAAGTTTGTAAGTTCTGTGGAGTGTGAGAGGCCCTTTTAAATTTGCATAGCACAGTGGTTCTCAAACTTCAGTATGCATCAGAATTATCCAGGACTCTTTAAACACAGATTGCTCACTCCCCCCATTCTCCCCACTGCTCTCTTGCACCCCTGAGATTCTGACTCTGTAGGTCCCGGGTAGGATGGTGTTTCTCATATCACTGTTGTTGTCTCTAAGCTGGTCTGGAATTTGAGAACTGCTCACCTACAAGCAGATACATAAAACCGTGTGAGATGAACACCTGGCTGTAGATGGATATTTATTCCTCATGTTGCTAATAAGTTTTCAGTATGAAAAGAATGAGCTATTAATAGTATTGATCAGGCATGAAACTGATTCCTGCCCAGGGAGAAGGGACCTCAGGAGAGACTGTAGACGTTCACTGAGTTTCATCTTCATCTCCAGTCTTCCTGCCCTGCTATTTCCAACTGAATAGAAAGTGGAGACGAGTGCGTGCTCAACTGTGTCCAACTCCTTGCAACTCTATGGACTGTAGCCCATCAGACTCCTCTGTCCATGGGATTTCCCAGGCAAAAACACTGGAATGGGTTGCCATTTTCTTCCCCAGGGGATCTTTCTGACCCAGAGGTTGAACCTGTGTCTCTTGCATCTTCTGCATTGGCAGGCACATTCTTTACCACTAGCTCCACTTGGAAAGCCCAAGAAAGTAGAAAGATAGACTCCTAACTTAGAAAAGAGGAGCTTCAGCTTTCTGTGTCTTCTGCTTTGTGTCTGTAGGTACTTTGATGTGTCTGTCTGTTTGCATAATTTTGTGGGGTGGATATCACTCAGTAGGAATTGGATTTTAAACATTTTTTGGAAACCATTAGATTTAAAATAATTGTCCGTGCCTACATGAAATCAAGTTAATTATTTGGTGTTTTTCAGTAAAATAACTTGCATTTTGTATTATTAAAAAAGTAAGTATAAAAACCAAACCAAAGAACATTCTGGTTACCAGGAGATGAAGGTGGGGGGATAAGAAAGATGTTTAAGGATACAAGCTTACAACAAGTAATGAATGAGCCCAGGAGATCTAATGTACTCTAGTGACTATAGACAGTATTTTGCTTAATCAACAAACTTGCCAAGATACTAGAACTTAATTATTCCAGCCACTAAAGAAGAGATAATTATGTAATGTGATAGAGGTGTTAATTAGCACTGCATTGATAGTCATATTACAACATATGTGTAACAAATTTATGTTTGTTCTACACCTTAAATTCACACAATATTATATATCAAGTATGTTACAATTAAAAAAGATTATATCTTTAGGATTAACTGAAATCCAAATCTTGAAACTGTGGGGTAGGACCTATTATTGTTATTGAGGAATCAGAACTAATGGTTCTAGTTTTAATAACTTGAAATCGAACAGTTATTAAAAAAGGGTAAATGAATAAGTCGCTAGCAACTTTTAATTCTCAGATTTGTTAAGTGAGTATATTATTTTCTAAAAATTATGTTTGCTATCTACAGACAGATGTTGCCAAAGTTTTCAAAGTGCCCCCTTTTAAAAATTTTTGTTTGGTAGGTTGTGCTGGGTTTTAGTTTCAATATGTGAGATCTAGTTCCCTGAGCAGGGATACAACCCAGGCCTCCTGCATTGGGATCTCAGGGTCTTAACCGGTGGACCACCAAGGAAACCCTTTGTTTTTATAAACAGTTAGATTACTATCAGAGTCTTTATTCTACTTACATGTGACTTTTATTCAGTAGAGAAAAGGAATATTGTAGACACATGGAAAGCATACCCTTGGTTTTTCAGTGATGTAGTTAGTGGTGATATGCTTTGAACAGACATGAATCTGTCCTTGAAACAATTCATAGTCTGGTGACAAAGACAGACAGGTAAATAATCAATTGCAATAAAATGATACAGATGCTCTGCTTGTAGTCTAGAGTAGAAGCAGTAAAAATCAGTAATAGGGAGTTATCAATTCTGCCAAAGTGAGATTTGAGTCAACAATCTAACATCTAGAAGAGGTGATAAGGTACATAGATAACGCTTACAATATTGAAAAAAAAGTGATGTGTTAAAAGAGGTAGATAGAGTGCTCTGTGTTTTTTGAGAAAGAAATTACTTTTGTTTTAGAGTAAGGATGCTTCAGTATGATTAATGATAATTTTGCTGTACTGTGCAGCAAATTTCAGTTGGCATCAAACTTTCAAAGTATTGCATTGGACAAAAATTTCATTCAGATTTTTCTGTACCATTGTATGGAAAAACCCAAACGAACTGTTTGGCCGTTCCAATATATCATCAGCTAGTTCCACAGAAAATCTGGGAGGCAGTTGAGATATATTAGATATTGGCCTAGAGAGGTAGGGTTACATACTGAGGGGTCACACAGCAGGCGATTACACAAGCCTGTGTTTGAGTTTAGCATTTCTGACCTTTATTCCACAAAGAACCAGAGTTATCACATCCTGACTTCCATTGTTCTCCTCTCCTCTCCTTGCCCAGAGCTTCAGTGGATGAAGCTTTCACTCTGGATCTTGGCCTGTTAAGGCTCCATATTGATGTGGCTCCTATTTTCTACTAGGACTAGCCTTGGACAAGTTCCCGACCCTGTGTTCTGGCTGTTTCAGGAACATACCAAGCTTGTTTCCACCACTGCATTCTTTTTTATTTATTTATTTTTGGCTGTGCTGGGTCTTCCTTGCTGCTAGGGCTTTTTTCTACTTGCCACACGCAGGGGCAGCTTTCTAATTGCATTGGGTGGGCTTCTCATTGTGGAACACGGACTCTAGGGTGGGGGGCTTCAGTTCTTGTGTCTCGTGGGCTCAGTAGTTTTGACTCCAGGGCTCAAGCAGTTGTGGTGCATGGGCTTAGTTGCTCTGCAGCGTGTGGAATCTTCCGGGACCAGGGATGGAACCGACATCTCCTGCATCTGAAGGTAGATCCTTTAGCACTGAGCCACTAGGGAAGCCCTACCCCAGCATTCTTAACACATGATTTTCCAGTTGCTTTGAAAACCAACTCCAACTGCCTTCTTGCTTTGGTTCGTTGTTAAAACACCTCAGGGAGACTTCCTTGACCTCTGCATTTTAAAGCTCCCCCCAGCTTCTCATCAGCCTCCATCTCTGTTTTCTGAGCTACTTTTGTGACACTTAGCACTTTCAGAAGTTTCAGTTTTCTGTTCATCTGTTGAATGTCTTGCATTCCCAACTGGAATGTGAATTTCATAAAGTGGGATGGCGGCGGAAATTTCTTTCTTTCTTTGTTTTGTTCACGATGTTTCCCTTGTGGCTGGGATATAGGAAATACTTGGTAAGTGTTTACTGAATAAACAAAGAGTCTTTCATTGCTTAAGGTATGATTGGAATAGTTTTCCAAGAGCCAGAAATGAATAGCACTGAAGTGACTTTAAAATTTTCTGGCTATAGATTGGAAATCTGTAGTTTAATCAGGATAAGTTTGATGTGAAACACAAACTTTTAATTTAATTTTTCAGTTGCTCATTACTAATGTATAGAACTGTGATTGATTTTTGCATATTCATCTTGTATCCTCCAACCTTGTGGAACAGTTAGCTCTGATAGGTTTTTTTTGGTGGATTCCTTAGAATTTTCTGTATGCAGGATCATGACACCTGCAAATAGATAGTTTTGCTTCTTCCTTTCAAGTATAGAAGCCTTCTTGTTTCTTTCTCTTGCCTAATTGCCCTGCCTAACACCTCCATTGTAGAAGTGAATCAAAGTGGCCCCCGGAATAGAAATGGTGTGGGAGCAGACACTCTTACCTTGTTAGCATTTGTGGAAAAGCACACAGTTTTTGGAATATGATGTTCTCTGTGGGTTTTCCATAGACTTCCTGTATCAGTTTGAGGAGTTCCCTTTTATTCCTCTTTTTGCCAGGTGCTTTTATTATGGAAGGATGTTGGATTTTGTCCTATGATTTTTCTGCAGAAAATTAAACTTTTAGACTAGAACCTTTCTTTTTAAAGCACCGCTTGTAAGATGCTTTCTTGATCCCCACTCAGCAGAGGTTTCGGAGTTTCCTCTGTGAGTGCCCTGTCTGGAACATCCTTTGTCACGGGCTGTATTGTCCGAGAATGATGCCTTGTGTTGCCCTCTGGGAGCAATGCTAGTGATGAGATGTTTCCCTGTATGTCTTGGAAACAAACGGCTGGGCTGTGATGCCATATCCGATGTGCACGCGCTGCCACGTTTGTTTTGCGGGTGTGATACTGTCAAAGCACTGTTGAGTGAGTGGATTCTGAGCTGTTGATATAGTTCAGACCTTGGCAGTTCTCTAATCTCCTTGAAGCTTTAGTGTTTGATTGCATTCGTTTGCCCTGCAAATAGTCAACGGTGTAAGTGATCTCAGAGAGAGAATATATCTAAAGCCTGTATTTATAATAGACAAGGTTCGACAGAGTGGAGACCTTGTAAAACACACAGATGGACTTCCTGAACGAGTAATAAAGACTTGACTTCTACTTGATAGAGCCTGTCAAACAGCCATATTACAGGCGTGATTGGGTTGCATGAGACTTCAATTCGTGATGGTAAAAAAACATCCAGGAAAGTGAGTTGGTGAAAAAACAAGCTGTCAAGCCTGAGCAAGAAGGAAAAAGGAGGATATCCATATAACTGTGTCATGTTAATTCAGTAAGATCAATAGTTTGACATTAATATTTTTGTTAAGAACATTCTACTGTCCAATATGATACTGTGTCTTCATTGCAGTATTAAAAAGGCACTAATATTTTTTAGCACTTTTGAATATGTATTGGAAAAATATGTATATGTTGGAATCTCTGTTTAGGAGAGGGTCCCATCCCTTTTAATTAGTGAATACTATTGGGTGGTATTTTAATTTTAGTTAGAAATTGTTACATAGTTGATGGGTGGTACTAAAAATATTGAGAGGTTATGGTGATGGCTCATAAGGTTAAAATTAAGTGAGATGCTCTGGGAAAAGTCTCATCATCATGTTGTTGGTTTTTACCAACTGTCCAGTCTTGATTTATGTTTTTATGGACTCCATTCCCCCCCCCCCCCCATGGAAGATATAGTTTCAGCCTGAATCCAATCTTTTTTAAATCAACTTTTAAAACCATTCATATTTTAATTGGAGGAAATCCATTTTATAAAACAAAAAACTGAGTTTTGAGCTGATTGCTTCAGTAAGGTCATACTGTTAAATGGTGGAGTATGGGTGTGATTCCAGGCAGCTCCCTCGTGGCCCAGTGATAAAGAACCCATTTGCCACTGCAGGAGATGCAAGAGACTTGGGTTTGACTCCTGGGTCAAGAAGATTCCTGGAGAAGGAAATGGCAACCCACTGCAATGTTCTTGCCTGAAAAAATCCCACGGACAGAGGAGCCTGGAGGGCTGCATATAGTCCAGGGGTATCAAAAGAGTCGGACGTGACTGAGCGTACGCACACACACACACACACACACACAGAGCTTACCTCCACATTTCGTACTTAAAACAATTGTTTCTGTTGGAATATAGTTGATATACAATGTTGTGTTAGTTACAGATGTACAGCAGAATTATTCAGTTATACATATATAAACATATTTTTAACATTCTCTTTTGTTAGAGCTTGTTACAAGATAATAAGTATGGTTCCCTGTGTCATACAGTAGGTTCTTGTTAGTTACCTATTTTTATATATAATAATGTGTGTATTGTAATCTCAAACTCCTAATTTATCTTTTTTCCCTTTGGTAACCATAAGTTTATTTCTTTTTTGTAAATAAGTTCATTTGTATCATTTTATCAGTTTTTTCAATTCCACATAAAGCAAAATCATACTATTTGTCTTTCTCTGCCTAACTTATTTTACACAATTTGATAATCTTGAGGTCCATCCTTGTTGCTGCAAATGGTATTACTTCATTCTTTTTTATAGCTGTATATGATATCCCTCTGTGTGTGTGTGTGCACGCCACGTCTTCTTTATCCTTTCATCCACATGCAAAACTAAACTGAAAATGGATTAAACATTCAAGTGTAAAACTGGACGCTATAAACTCCTACATGTTTTGTACTTAAACATTCTTATTTCAGTGTCTAATTCTGCAGTCATGTAGGTGTCATCCATGACAAATATTAGAATTTTACTATTGTAGAGACAGTTTCTTCCGGCTTTCAGCCCACAATTGTAATAAATACCTTTGGTTACAGTTGGACTAAAATGTCCAGTAATCTCTGCTTAAATTCTTTCAGTGCTGAGGAACTCACTACAGCATGTCGGTAATCTTTTTCACTGTTGTGTAAGTTGTTTCTTACTCTGAGCCAATCTGAGGGTCACGTTAACTTTCTTAACACTTATAACATACTGCTGTCTCTATTTAAATTTATAGGCAACTAAATACTCCAGATTTTTTTTTTGGAGAGGGGTATAGTTCAGCTATATTGACATAGAATTTATATGCCATATAATTCACCCATGTAAACTATTTTTCTTATATTTACACAGTTTGGTCAGCACTGTTCCTTTTTTATTTTAGTTGCTCAGTCATGTCTGACTCTTTGTGACCCTGTGGACTGGAGTCTGCCAGGCTCCTCTGTCCATGGAATTTTCCAGGCAGATGTACAGCAAAATGATTCAGGTATACATATACATATATAAACCAAGAAGGCAATGGCACCCTACTCCAGTACTCTTGCCTGGAAAATCCCAAGGATGGAGGACCCTGGTGGGCTACAGTCCATGGGTCTCTAAGAATCGGACACAACTGAGCGACTTCACTTTCACTTTTCACTTTCCTGCTTTGGAGAAAGAAATGGCAGCCCACTCCAGTGTTCTTGCCTGGAGAATCCCAGGGATGGGGGAGCCTGGTGGTCGGACATGACTGAAGCGACTTACCAGCATACGTATATAAATATATATGTATTTTTAGCATTCTCTTATAGTTTGTTACAAGGTAATGAATATAGTTCCCTGTGTCATATAGTAGGTCCTCGTTACTTACCTATTTTATATATAGTACTGTATAAAATACTACTGTAGCCATTCCATTCTCCAGGGGGTCTTCCTGACTCAGGGATTGAACCTGGGTCTCCCACAGTGCTGGGAGATTCTTAACCACTGCACCTGCCAGGGACGCCACCACTACACGGTTCAATTTAAGAACATTTTCATCACCCTCGAAGAAACCCTTTACGTTTTCTCAATCATCCCATCCTCATTTTCCCTTAATCCCTCCTAGCTCTAGGCAGCTACTAACTATTGTATTTTTATAAATTTGCCTGTTATACAGACACTTCCTAAAAATGAAATTATAAATATGTGGCCTTTTGTCCCTGACTTTTTTTCACATAGTAGAATGCTTTTCAGGGTTCATCTGTCTTGCTGCATGTATCAGAACTTTATTCCTTTTTATGGACAAATAATAGTCCATTCATGAATATACCATGTTATGTTCATACATTCATCACTTGATGGGCATTTGAGTAGTTTTCACTGTTGGGCTGTTAAGAGTCATGCCGGTATTAACGTTTGTTCCAAATGCTTTTTTGACTGAACTGTTGAGTCAAAAGTCTGGTCTCTTTATGTTTCTGGACTGCATTACTTATTGATCAATCTGAATACAGTATTTTATATGGTTAAAATCTCCTCTTGTTGGTTTTTAGTCAGGTTCCACTTTGCTGGATTCTTTGACATTTTGGTTCTTTGAGTGATGGCGTGATCTGTTCATTTCAACCTTGTATACTGTCTGTTCTTTACATTTCCAGCCTCTGGCTTCATCCAAATTGTAGATCAAAATACTGTTCAGGGTAGGGTGGCTTCTTAGTCACATGACTTGTTACTGTGGAGGAGGTAACATCTCCAGCTACTGGTCTGTGTGCAAATAGGGAAACAAAGAAAATTATCTAGAAGAGTATTTATTTATTTTTTAGTGGCATTGCACAACACATGGGATCTTACTTTCTCGATCTGTATCGAACCTGGACCCCCTGCTTTGGAAGCATGGAGTCTTGACCACTGGACCACTATGGAAGTTATGGAACTGGTATTCTTTTATGCTAATATGAAGTATTTAAGGCTGTAAAGATGTCCTTTTATTTTTTTCCAGCACCACGTTGTTCTGATATGACAGGGTTATCTGTGCTAATTTCTTATATTGAGTTGTTTCCTATTCCAGCGCAGATGAGAATCTGAACCCTGACTCTGGCACCATTTATTATCAGAATGACCTTGGGCAGGTTCCCTGGAGTTTACTTTGGTTTATTTTCTCATCTGGAAAGGAGGCCTGTAGGAGCACTTATTTTTCAAGGTTACTGAACGAACTGCATGAAAGGATCCTTACCAGCTGTTCAGTGTGTGTGGGGCACGTTGGTAAGGGCTGTATTTCAGGGAAGAAGGTGGAGGGTAGAGAACTTTCTGTGGCTGTCCCAGTGCCAGAGCTGGAGCCACACAGATTAGGCAGGTCCTGTGGCTCCAGCTCTGGCACTGCGGAAATGAAGCTGTTGGCGATTGTGGAGCACACACCTGTGGGCCTTGTGATTTCCTCGGAGTTGCTCAGATTCCAAGGCTTCCCAGGTGACTCAGTGGAAAAGAATCAGCCTGCCAATGCAGGAGACATGGGTTTGATCCATGGGTTGGGGAGTTTCCCCTGGAGGAGGGCATGGCACCCCTTTCCAATATCTTGCCTAGAGGATCCCCATGGACAGAGGCGCCTGGTGGGCTGCAGTCCATGGGGTCTCAGAGTTGTACATGCATGCACGCAATCCCAGTTTCCAGTGCTGTCCAGCATTTGTGTGTGTGTGTGTGTGTGTGTGTGTTTCATTGTTGCCCTTGGGCTGCTAAGATCTGAAACTCAGCTGGTCACTATGTACAGAAAAGTCTTGCCCTAGAACACAGTCCAGGTTTGACTGAGGATCTTGTCTGCTTGTGATGATAATAAACCAGGATAGCCACCTTATCATTCAAATCTGAAGTTGTTATTTATTCACACTGGAATAATCTTGTTAAGAAAACTGTATATAATCTGTACATTATAATTGGATTTCAGTTATCACTTGGAGCTCTGACTCAGTCTTGTGGAATTTTAAGGACATACTTTAAAGAAGACATTGCCTTTTAAAATGCAGTTTCTTGTCCTGAGATTTGTCAAACCTTCAGCTGTAGTTTTGTGTTCCTAAATTACCATTTGCAGATATTCATTTAGCCTGGTCCTTTAAGGGCTAGGACTCCCCTGGTGGCTCAGAGGTTAACGCGTTTGCCTCCAATGCAGGAGACCTGGGTTTGATCCCTGGGTTGGGAAGATCCCCTGGAGAAGGAAACGGCAACCCACTCAGTATTCTTGCCTGGAGAATCCCATGGACAGAGGAGCCTGATGGGCTACAGTCCACGGGGTCGCAAAGAGTCGGACACGACTGAGTGACTTCACACACACTTTGAGGGCTTATAAAAACCAAAAAGCCTGAGGGAAGAGAGGCATCTTTTTACTGATTCTCTTTAGATACTGTCATGGAAATGATTCTGAGGTTTTTGTTTTTTTTTTTTGGTATCCAAGATTAAGAATATTTAAATTAATATTTGTATGTAGATGATTTCTTTCTGTTTAGTGAAATGTCAGAACTGTACAGAAAGTAGTATTTCTCAGATTTACATACAGACCCCTTATCAAAGGGAGAAATACTTTGCAAGAACCCTGTGAATTTATCCAAGCCCCACAAACAGAAGATACTTGTTTTATGGCATTGAAATGTCTTTTGACTGCCATTTATCAGAGTTCTTGCTTGGTTTGGCATTCATAAATGCCAAAAAATTCATAATTTTTTTTTGATTATTGTAAAAATAAAAATCCTTGAACTTGTTTTGAAAATACCCCAGTGGTCTTTCGACCCCATTTTGAGAAACCCTGCCCCAGAGATGAGCCTTTTGATAGAAAGTGAGGGATCTGATTGTTTCTGGGAGGTTGCAGGCTGTACATCCATGAAACAAACTCTGGTTATAAGATGTATTCTTTTCTTTGATTTTGTAAATCAGAGGTTTTCAAGTTTGCAGGTAACTAAAACATAATTAAATGCATATATGTGTGTGTATAATATAAATAGGTATTTATCAGTCTCAAATATCTGTCTTATCCACAACCAACATCCATGTTTTCTTTGAGTTCAGTTCAGTCGCTCAGTCGTGTCTATTTTCGACCCATGGACTGCAGCACAACAGGCTTCCCTGTCCATCACCAACTCCCAGAGCTTGCTCAAACTCATGTCCATTGAGTTGGTGATATCAGCCAGCCATCTCATCCTCTGTCGTCCCCTTCTCCTCCTGCCTTCAATCTTTCCCAGCTTCAGAGTCTTTTCCTTACACACCTGATGGTCCTTGTACTATCCTTGGATTCTTTCCTGGCCCTTTGAGCTGCACTGTTGCTTTCTGACACATCTCTTTCCTTCGTACTTGTCTGGTTGAACTTGTGACTCTGAGGCTAATTGAGAGGAAAGAAATGGTGACTCAGCTCTGTGACCTTGTGTATTTACCTGTGAATGAGGTAACTGTTTTAGTTTCTTAGGGCACACAGCAAAACCTCAAACTACAGAAATCTGTTCTCTCGCAGATCTGGAAATGTGAAGCCAAAAGTCAAGGGGCTGGCAAGGTCCTGCTCTCTCTGAAGGGTCTGAGGACAGTCTGTTGTTTGCCTCTTTCAGGTGCTGGTGGCTGTCGCATCCCTTGACCTGCTGCTGCATCTCTGTCTCTGTGATCCCAGTGCAGCCTCCTCTCCTGCCTTGGCTTCACTCTTAACAGGGTTACTTGTTAGGGCATTTAGGGCCCACCTGGATAATCTAGGATAAACACATCTTCTCAAAATCCTTAATCACGTCATTTGCTAAGTAAAGTGATATTTACTCTTTGACCATGTAAGGTGACATTCCCAGGCTCTGGGCGTTACTGTGTGGATTTATCTTTTTGGTGGTGGGTTAGTACTATTCAGTCCACTTCTGTAAACCTGAAGCATTGGATTGTTTCTAGCTGACAAAAGCCACCACTTGTGTATATAATGAGTAAAGGGAAAGTGAAGTCGCTCAGTCGTGTCCGACTCTTTGCAGCCCCGTGGACTGCAGCCTACCAGGCTGCTCTGTCCATGGGATTCTCCAGGCAAGAGTACTGGAGTGGATTGCCATTGCCTTCTCCAGGGGATCTTCTCGACTCAGGGACTGAACTCAGGTCTCCCACATTGCAGGCAGACTCTTTACCCTCTAAGCCACCAGGGAAGCCCTATATAATGAGTAACCTGAAAGGATATTTTATATAACACAGGCAATATAGCCAGTATTTAATAGTAACTATAAATAGAGTATAAACTTTGAAAATTGTGAATCACTATGCTGTAGCTTACATAATTTTGTACATAAACTATATTGCAATTAAAAACATAAAAAGAGCAAAAAATAAAAAGAAAAGAAAAGGATCAGTGTACATTACTGGGTGCTCAGTGGAAGAATATCACTCACTCTTGAGAGCTGCCACTTTTCTTTCCATGGATCAGGGTGATGCGTTGGTCTCCTGTTGCATCATTTTCCATTTTTTGTTCAGTAAAAACTTAGCATGTACCAGGCTCAGGGTTAGGTGTTGGGGGGGGTGTGCCCTTCAGAGCGTTCAAGATGCTATGCCTGTCTTTAATTGGACCTGTATTCCTCTGGAGATGCTCAGTGTGTTGCCTCCTACCACTTGCCAGCCTTCTAGACATTTCTCTCACCCTGTCTTCGCTCTCAGAGTGTCCTGCCCCCGTCCACGATTGACAGCCTCGTTTCCCGGTTGAGCGCTTCATGTGAGCATAAAAATTCATAGCAGCCTTAAGGGAGGAAATGAAGCTGAAGCGGTTGGTGGGCAAGGGACAGCCATCACTGCCTTGTCTCTCTCCAGAATGAAAGCTACCCTCTGGAGAAATCAAGAGTTGGACACGGGGTATATAACCTTGCTGTTTCCAACACTAAAAACAGGCCTTCTCTCTAGTGTGTGGGAGAGATGCGTGCATCATCTTCATCGTCATCTTCATCAAGTTCATTATTCTCTTCCTCCTGCTGAACGCAACTTGTTGAGCCCGTGTTGGGGTCAGACTCTGTTCTTTTTGTACGGTATCATATTTAATCCTCATGTGACCCTGCAAGGGGCTACTGTTACCCATTTAACTGAGGAGGCAGGCAAGGCTTAGAGGAAGGAAGTCACCTGTTGACGCTGCTTGTGACGTGCATGTCTGCGTTGCTTGCTTCACAGCCTGAGTTTTATCATTAAACAGTCCTCCTTCTTTGTTCATTTTGGATTTCAGGTTTTTAGGAAATGAGTCTTGACACAGAAATAGGGCCTCCGTCTTTGGAGCTCCTTTCCTCCTCCTTCAGTGCTTTAAGAGGGAAGGTGTTTGCAGATCAGAGAAGCTGATGGATTGCATGGTGCTCCTTCACTGTGGCGGGGGGCTCTGAAGAAGATAGTGTGGCGATTGACAGGAGATCAGGGGAAAAGCTCTGCCAACTTCAGCTGGAGGAGGGCCAGGCAGGTTTTCTGATTTCATGAAAATGAAGACTTATTTGCAGAGAGGAATCTGAAGCTTAGCTCTTTGGCCGTCTCCTTGGAGTATCCTGTTAGCTCAGAAATACCCCTAATTCTAGTGAAATGGATAAAATTCCTGTCTCCCTTCTTCATTTCCTTACTTTTTCTCAAATATATAGAGATCACCCACCATAAAGCTTTATTCCTGCAACTGAGATATGACAGTGAGTAGAGGCAAATGGAAACCTTTGCCCCTCTGAGTGCTTATGTGAATGTGTGTGTATGCTCAGTCCTGTCCAACTCTGCAACCCCCTGGACTGTAGCCTGCCAGGTTTTTCTGCCCATGGGATTTTCCAGGCAAGAAAGCTGGAGTGGGTTGCCTTGTCCTACTCCAGGGGATCTTCCTGACCCAGGGATCAAACCTGTGTCTCTCGTGTCTCCCGCATTGGCAGGCTGATTCTTTGCCACTGTGCCACTTGTGAGCTGCCTTTATGTGCATGGGACAAAATGAAAAGCTCAGGAGAGCAGGAAGACACAGCACGTGGTTATCCTGTGGAAGTCAGGTACATTGTGAGTGGTTGGTTAGCTAATAATTACGTATATTAATTTGACGAAGAGAGATCTTGCGAATGTTTATTCCTCTTGCTTTCTTCTGTGCCGCTCTTTTTCTTAATTTTTGAAGGAAGAGCACTGAGTTTGTTCTGACTCTCATTTAGTTAAATGTTTACAGTTCATTTAAGGCTTACCCTCGTTTCTGTTTTGACCTGCTCCAGATAGGCTTGTGGTTCTTGTTTAAAAGGATGGTCCTTTAGTATTTATATAGAAACTTAATCCGGTTTAGGAGTGTCAGCAGATGCCCCCTGAAATCTGACAGTGATTAAGGAAAAATCACTGCTTTCTTTGGTTTGGGAGGAGTGGAGCCCAAATCTAGAGGCATACTCCTGGGCTATTAGAATTTTGTTGCGTATGCCTCTTAGAAAAATTAAAAGCAGGAAGTAAATTCTGTCTGCTGCAAAGAGCTGAGATTTAGGATGGATGGGTCTAATGTTGTTTTGCATTTATATTTAATGGCTGGGGCCCCTTCGTGTGGGCTGGTGTACATTCAGCTAATGAATGCTTTCTGAGGAGACCTGGTGGACAGTAGGAGGTCATGGCCAGCCTCCTCCTGGAAGCCCCAGAGAGGGGTCCTGTGGGCTGGCCGCGGAAGCCAAGGTAGGCATTACCTGTGGTGGTGTTTTCATGCTCCCCACTTGCCTGTATTGTTAGTTTATAGAAATCAAAGGAGTAAGGCAGGGCCCATGTGCTGACCCTGAGTTATTAAATCTGCTCCTCTGGCCATTTTTCACAGCCTTGGAGCTGCCCTGCAGCCGCAGAACCTGACCCTATGGCGGGGTGTGCGTTGTTCTTGCCTCGGGCCCGCCAGCCTCTCGATTTGTAAAGCCATCATTAAATTGCGTTGTGACTGTGGATTCCATTTTTCTCATGAACAGTTTGTCACTTCTCTCTGCTCTGTTGCCCTCCTGCGAGGACTTTTCTCTGCTGGCCTCTGGGGATTTTCTGTGTGGTTCATGATGCTTGTTTCCGATTTGGGGTGTAGCCCAGGGTCCTCTGAGGGTTCTGGCAGAGCCATGGAGGAGTGGGCTGTTACCCAGAGCTGGACTCAGCGGGCCCATGTCAGGGAGAGGTGCCCCCTTCCCTAGCACAGGTCTGCACTGTGCTGCTGGGCACTGCAGAGAGTGAGTTCCATGTGGATTTCATGTGTGTGCCCTAGGCTGCCCTTTGTGCTGTGTGTAACCCTGCAGGACTCCCTGAGGCCGTCCTGGGACAGGCCCTTCCCTCATCCCCTCTGCTTTAGCTCTTCTCTGAAGTTCTTAGATCATAGTATCAGGCACACATTTCCTGAGCTGTTTTACAGGTGCTAAAACCTCCCACCAAATGCAAGAGATAAACTATTTGATGACCTTGAGCCCCCAGACCTAGTGGAGACAAAGGATTGATCACGTTACTATCCCCCTGTGACACCATCAACCAATCAGAGAATTGTGCAACGGCTGATCACAACCCTGGGCCCCTCACTTTGCCTTTAAATATGCTTTCCTGAAACTCATGGGAGAGTTTAGGCTTTTTGAGTATTAGCTGTCAGATTCCTTGTCCTGGTGAAAGTGAAAGTCGCCCAGTCATGTCTGACTCTGTGTGACCCCATGGACTATACAGTCCAAGGAATTCTCTAGGCCAGAATACTGGAGTGGGTAGCCTTTCCGTTCTCCAGGAGATCTTCCCAACCGAGGGATCGAACCCAGGTCTCCCACATTGCAGGCAGATTCTTTACCAGCTGAGCCACAAGGGAAGCCCAAGAATACTGGAGTGGGTAGCCTATCTCTTCTCGGTAGCCTATCTCTTCTCCAGGGGATCTCCTGGTATGTTAGAATAAATGCTACACTTTCCTTCTCCACTACCCGGGGTTGGTAGGCTGGCTTTACTGTGCTCAGGCGAGTAGACCCAAGTGCCTTAAATTCAGGTGTGTCCATCCTGACCTTTTGGGGAACCCTTTGAACTCCAGATTTGACTTGACAGTAATGAGGCTTTTGGTTGGAGCTTCTGATCATTTTCGGTGTAGTGGAAACTTAGATGTGCATGTATATATGTATTTTAAAACTTAAGAATAGCTCCTAATATTGAGTAACCGAGTTGTGCTTTAGGGGATGTTTTTCCTCTATGAAATTGTTGTAGTTAAAAACGATGAATGATTCAGTAACAAAAATTGAGGATGGCCGTTTTGCATTCCACTTAGCAACTGACGATCTAGGCATAGGGCATCAACGTGTAGTATCATGGAGGGAACAGAATATGAGCCTTTAATAGTGGAACACATTCACCTCTTCAGAAGTACTCTTGCAATGCCCTGCCCCTCCTGCCATAAGCAAAACACCTTGACCTGTTCAAGTGTCCAGCTACCAATTTCCAGGGAATTAGAGAGGACTGAAAAACATGGTCCGTGACACTGTAGGAATACAACAGGCAAATTCCAGACTAGCCAAGGATCTGGATTTTTTTAATGAAAAAAATTGCAGGGGCAAATGAAGAGGAAAATCTGTAAAGATTTAAAAAGACACATCAGTGACTCTGAATCCTTACTTGAATCCTAATTCAAATGAATTAACTAGTAAAAACTAGGCATTAGAAATGGGTCAGTATTAGGGAGCTATCTTTAAATTATTAGGGGGTGATAATAGTTATCGTGTGTGTGTTTTTAAAAAACCCTATCTTTTAAATATTTTTGAATGAAATTATATAATGCAGATTTTTTTTAGAGAATCTTTGTGCTCACTCTTGCCCAACTCTTTGTGGCCCCATGAACAGCCTCCTCTATCCATGGAATTTTCCAGGCCAGAATACTGGAGTGGATTGCCAATTTCTCCTCCAGGGGATCTTCCTGACCCAGGGATCAAACCCACAACTCCTGTGTCCCCTGCTTTGGTAGACAGGTTCTTTACTGCTGCTGCCCACTGGGAAGCCCATAATTCAGGTAGGTTGCAAGTAATACTCAGGAGGGAATATAGGTAAGCATTGTGGAACATGATTGGCTATGGGGTCATGGCTGGGCCTTGAGTATATGGGACTTCTATTTATCTCAGTGTTGGAAATTTTCCATAATTGGAAATAAGAAGACAGATATGATAAGATCTCTCCAAAAAAGCTTTTCCTTGTATGAAAGCCATATGTGTTCATTTTAATAAATGCAGATAAAATAATCTATCTTTGAGTTAGTTGCTTTGAATATTTTTGTTTATTTGTATCTATGTACTTGTCTAGATTTTTCTTATTTTGGTAAAAGTGAATACTGTTATCCTCCATTATAACCTGCTCTTTTAAGTGAATTGTTTATTTTGCATATTGTCCTAGGCCATTAAATACTGTTTAAAACCTTTGAAAATTGACTATCAAGAAGTCTTTAATGCTTGCATTTAATCTTTAATGATGATTTTAGGAACAATTTTTTTATTGTTAAATAAATGGTACTTATGATTTTTGTATTATAATGAGTGCTGTAATTAAAATTCTTCTAACTAAAACTGAGCACATATCTTTCTTTCCTTAAACAAATTCCTTGGAAGTGCTAAGGCAATATACATCTATCTCCAGTGTTTCTGATAGCTTTTGCTTACATGCTTTGCATGTGAAGTGTTCTTAATTTTCTTCTGGATAAATTTCTTTTTTCTTTCAGAATACTAAGCTTCTTGAATTCAGGCCCCATATTTTCAGTATCCTTGTATCTTATAAACTTGTCTAGGTGTCTGTAAATATTCACACAACTACCTTTTCCCTAGATTTTCAAAAGAAACAGTATTCTTACTGGAGCCTGGCAAGGAACTGCCATTTCTGTTAGTTACAAGTGGCTGTATAGCACCTATAAAATGTACTGAATATTCAATATTTTCATCCAGCTAAAAGCAATGAGCCCCAGCCTATGCTCTCAATATGTGTTCATCTGAAGGTAAAATTCCCTTTGTAAGAATGGAACTGGGCTGGAAGAAGCACAAGCTGGAATCAGGATTGCTGGGAGAAATATCAATGACCCCAGATATGCAGATGACACCACTCTTATGGCAGAAAGTGAAGAGGAACTAAAAAGCCTCTTGATGAAAGTGAAAGAGGAGAGTGAAAAAATTGGATTAGAGCTCAACATTCAGAAAATGAAGATCATGGCATTTGGTCCCATCACTTCATGGGAAGTAGATGGGGAAATAATGAAAACTGTGTCCAACTTTATTTTTGGGGCTCCAAAATCACTGCAGATGGTGACTGCAGCCATGAAATTAAAAGATGCTTACTCCTCGGAAGGAAAGTTATGACCAACCTAGATAGCATATTGAAAAGCAGAGTCATTACTTTGCCAACAAAGGTCCATCTAGTCAAGGCTGTGGTTTTTCCAGTAGTCATGTATGGATGTGAGCTTTGGACTTTGAAGAAAGCTGAGCCCTGAAGAATTGATGCTTTTGAACTGTGGTGTTGGAGAAGACTTGTGAAAGTCCCTGGGACTGCAGGGAGATCCAACCAGTGCATTCTAAAGGAGACCAGTCCTGAGTGTTCTTTGGAAGGACTGATACTAAAGCTGAAACTCCAATACTTTGGCCACCTCATGTGAAAAGTTGACTCATTGGAAAAGACTCTGATGCTGGGAGAAATTGGGGGCAGGAGGAGAAGGGAATGACAGAGGATGAAATGGCTGGATGGCGTCACTGACTCGATGGACGTGAGTTTGGTTGAACTCCGGGAGATGGTGATGCACAGGGAGTCCTGGCGTGCTGCAATTCATGGGGTCGCAAAGAGTCGGACACGACTGAGCGACTGAACTGAACTGAACTGAAGAATGGAACACTGAAAATGAAACTGCATGATAACTCTCTGGTGCTCATATTTCATGCAGGTTTGGAAAAGGACTCACTGTTTCAAGTTGCTTTGCCTTGGGTGGCTTGGTTGCAGCCAGCTTCTAGGGTTGTTTAGAGACTTTTATAAACTTTTCATTTGTGATGAGAGTTCTGCCCCTTCTGCCCCTTGCATATCTCTGTTCTATTTTCTCCTTTTCTCACGCTGGTCTGAATATGGGCCTTGGTCATCCTGAGAAGGATGGATATGACATTGGTTTGTGTTTCCAAATTCCCCCCAAGAGCCTGTCCATTTCTCATCTCTGCAGAAGGGGACTTTAGTAACTGTAGAGTGAGATGTTTGGTTTGGAGGTGGGAAGGTGTTGAGAGAGTTTTTTTGTGTGTGTCTGTATACAACAGAAACATTATAGGAGGCTCATTTTATTTTTTAATTTCTATTTAAAAAATATTAAAAAATTGTTTTTGGCTGTTCTTGTCTTAGTTGGCAATGGGATAGTGATCTTTGTTGGGACTTGCAGGATCTTTTAGTTAAGAGATTTGAACTCTTGGGTGCAGCTTGTGCGATCTCGATCCCTGACCAGGGATCGAACCCAGGCCCTCTGCATTGGGATCATGGGGTCTTGGCCACTGGACCACCAAGGAATCCCATTTTAAAAAGTGAAAGGCAGTACCATCCAGAGATGAGGTCACTCATCGAAAGTCACAGTACTGATGGTGAAAGCAAGACCCCTAACCAAGCCTTCTATGAAGGGAGCCCAGCAAACAGGGGCTCCTCAGGGCCCCTCCTTAGCCGTATAAACCCCTTGTTGTGGATTCTGTCAAAATCCTCAGAGGACAGTGGTGAACTCTAGCTTAGTGGTTAAAAGCAAAGGCTGTTGTGTCCATAGAACCGAGTTTGGGAATTGGCGTGCCACGTGTAGTTTGGGGATTTTGACAAGACACATGAACCGTGCCTCAGTTTCCCCATATGTGAAATGGTGGATAAGAATTGGGCCCACCTCACAGGGTGCTTGTGAGGAGTAAATGAAATAACAAATGAAATGCTGCGTATGTTCGAAGTGATTAGAGGAATGCCTGGTATGTAATAACGGCTCTATAAATCATAATTATCGAGACGGTGGCTTTCTGAGAAGCATTTAAGGCATCTAATGTAGCACCGGGGACTTAGTGAGCGTATGGGTGTTACTTGGTCAGTCTGATTGTATTCTGTGATACTTTAGTTTACCTCTTCCAGATCAGCTGGGATACCATTTCTGCCTGAGTTGACCATTTACACCCTGAAGAAAAGAAGAGATGAGGCTCCCAGTCCTCCCAACCCTGGCACCGCCCTTGCCCTTCAGGCTCTGTGAAATCAAATCCATTATGTATACAGCACCTACCCTAACAGATAATGACAATCGCATGTAAATTATGTTGTGCACCTACGGAGATTCAGCAGATGTGTGAATATTTAGTTATTAATAACTAATTGGGTGCTAATCATGTGCCCTGGAGTTCTTGGAGCTGATAAAGAGGTGACACCTACTCTGTCAAGCCTCTGTTCAGCTCTGGAAAATCATTTTTGGCAGATGTGCTGAAGTTACCTTTGGGCTTTTAAGTTTTGAATGTTGTCTCCCACAACTCTTGGTTTTATCTTTTTTGGGGGGGTTGTGGTGTCTTCCTTTGAAATTGATGTGGCTTCCCATGAGTAGAAATTCCATGCCCCATTTCTGAAGAGGAAGGTCGCTGATATGTGACCATAGGTTTTCATCTCTTAAGGAAAGAGAGGGACCCCATGAACTATGAGTCATCCCAGGGAAGAATGAAAAGCTCCTGAAGGGAATTCAAGGACAATTCTAAAACCCAGTGGGTGTTGATGTATTTTGGGGAGATGACTATATTTGAAGGGCCTTGATCTTAGATCTTATAAGATTTGGCTTCAGCACTGAGGATATCCATCTCATATATGCCCCACAGCAACCTCATCCCATCGTAGTTCCACCTCCATCCCAGTTGGTAGTTGTTTGTCCTTCATGAACTGGAAGTTAATAAAATCTTTCAGTTAGGAATCCTAGATGTGGAATGTGATCCATGTTATCTTAAGATTTATGGAACCATATAAAATGATGCTGTGGATGAGATAATCTTTGAAAACACCACCTTCTCCCCCACTTTGTCTCTCTTTACTTGCCAGCTTTACATTGCTGGGCCTTTTTGGCTCCTGCTTTGTACAGACAAGATAGTCATTTGTCTTAAAGTCAGTCCAGGAGAGAAGGTGTTACTTTATGCTTGACAGAACCTGTTTGCTGCTAGGAAGTTGTTAGAACATTAAGTCTGCCTGGTTTGCTCTGTCTTTTAAAATTAGCTTCATAAGCACACACACTTGAAGAGACTCCTGAACTTGGATATTGCCCTTCCTGTCTGCCCAACTAAGAGCATTTAAAATAATCAAAGCATTTCTAGACTAAGGATAAAAAATGTTAAAGATATAAGGAAAAACTGAAAATCAAAGTACACAAATAGAAATCCAGGCTTAGCAAATATTGACAACAATTAACACCTCTTATTGGTCAAGTTGGCAGTAAACCCAATGTTTGGGTTGAACCACAGAAAATAATAACTACCTGGTTGGGTTGTGGTTGACGGTTTTGTCCACACTCCACATCCCTGTTCCCTGTTGTGTTTTTGGCTGCTTGTTCTCTGAGATCACTTTCTTGATTGGGCTTTCCCCGTTCTATGAGTGCTGGTGCAGGCATAGTCTGTGCGATGCTCAAGTTTCCAGCCTCCCTTGCAGCTAGGGTGGGGACATGTAACCTGGACTCAGCCAATGACATACAGCTGTTCTGGACTTTGGATCTGTTGCTAGTTTTGCAGAGAGGGAATCACCAGTTTTGTCAGTGACTGCAACGGTGAGGGGCCTAATTGACTTCACTGGTTTGGTTCCTGAGCTTGGTTATCTCTCTCACTTTTAAAAAATTTCCTTGGCACAGCATGCGGGGTCTTGGTTCTCCTACGGGACTGAACCTGCTCCCCTTGCATTGAAAGTGTGGCATTGTAACCACTGGATTGCCAGCGAAGTCCTTGAGCTTGGTTACTGAGCCTAGGGGTTGGCTTGTGTTTGTTTGTTTCTATAAAAGGCCTCCTAGTAAATATTTCAGGCTCTGTGGGACATAAAATCTTCATTACAGCTAATCAGTTCTGCTGTTACAGTATGAAAAGGGCTGTAGACTATGTGTGGATTTGGCTGTAGTTTGCCAATCCCGAATCGTGCCGCCCAGTGATCCTGGGAGATGAGCTACCTAATGCTTTCCATAAATTCTTTTTCTTAGATTGGAGTAGATTTATTTTGCTTGCCTCTAGGATATGCATTTTTACTCCCAGATTCCTTAGTTTTAATTTACTGCATGTAGGGGCTGTAAAGTCCTACCTGCTTTACACAGACACGAATAGGACTGTCTTATCTCCAAAGAGATGGCAGCTCTTTGAGAGTAAAATATGGCTCACTCCTGATTCTCTGCAGTGCATAATTTAAATCTTAATTGAAAGTATTCTCTTTGCTCAAAGCTCTGGAGTTACATATCCAGAAATGCTTCCATTCAAGCTTTTTCCCCTGCAAGGGTCCTGGATACACAGTACCCAGTCTCCCTCAATGGTATATTGTTTATACCTGTAGTATATCAAAACCAAGAAATTGACATTGTCACAGCCACAAAGTACCCAGTTGTGTCTGTGGGGTGTGTGTGTATGTGTCTGTGTGGTTCTCTGCTTTTTTTTTTTTTTTAAAGGCTGCGCTGAGTCTTTTTTGCTGCTCACGGGCTTTCCCTAGTTGTGTTGAGTCTCGGCTACTCTTCATTGCTGTGGGTGGGCTTTTCATTGCCATCGCTTCTCTTGGTGTGGAGCATGGGCTATAGGGGCTTGGGCTTAAGTAGTTGTACTACTCAGGCTAAGTCGTTGTGGGGCCTGGGCTTCGTTGTTCCATGGCATGTAGCATCTTCCTGGACCAGGGATTGAACCTGTATCCCCTGTGTTGGCAAGCGATTCTTAACTGCTGGACCACCAGGGAACCCCAGTTCTTTGCATTTTTATCGTATGCGTAGAGTCATGTAATCATCACTATAAGTAAGGTATAAGACTGTTCCACCATCACAAAGATTCCTTCTGTTGCCCTTTACAGCCACATGGAGCCCACCCTTGACCCCTGGCTCTCAGTTACCTATTGTCACTTCAAGCATATTGGACGGATACCGTTGTATAGTGTGTCACCTTTTGGGGTTGGCTGTTCACTCAGCAGTGATTCATCTGACTGCCAGGTTGCTGGTCCTTTTTTCCCCCCTCAGTGATACTCTGTGGTACAGATGGATGTAACTCAGTTTGTTCAATCATTCATCTATTGAAGGACATCTGGGTTTTTCTAGAATTGGAATATCGCAAATAAAGCTCCTATAGATGTAAGTTTACAGTTTTTTTGAGTTCAGCCTAGTTGTTTGTTTCTTTAAATGCCTGAGAGTGCAATTGCTAGGTCAGGTGGTAAATGCATGTTCAGTTTTATACAAAACTGCCAAACTCCTAGAGGTGTGTGATAGTTTGAATTGGCAGTTTTTGAAATGTTCTTTCATTTTCCTCTCTTTCAAGCCATTATCTCAATTAATTTTCCCAAACAATGATTGCAGTTCTCCTACATCATAGATATCATACTAAGCACCGTAACTACACTATCTTATTTAATCCTCATGATAACTCTCCAAAGGAGGGTTGATACCATTACTTCTCTAGAGAGGGAAGCTGAATCAGTGCGTGTAATTAACTTGTTCAAGTTCATCCAGGGCATCAAGAGGCAGATCCAGCAGCTCACATTCTGTCTTGGATTCAGTGCTGTTAACCGCCTTGCTAGACTGCCTTCCTACAGTGCACCGAATGCATTGAGATGTTCCCTTACAGTGTCCTGACGCTCTTCATGGCCTTTTTTGGTGCTAAGTCACTTCAGTTGTCTCCGACTCTTTGTGGCCATATGGACTGTAGCCCGCCAGGCTCCTCTGTTCATGGGATTCTCCAGGCACTATACTGGAGTGGGTTGCCGTGCTCCCTTGCAGGGGATCTTCCTGCTCCAGGGGCTGAACCTGCGTCTCTTGCATTGTCTCCTGTGTTGCCGGTGGGTTCTGAGGTAAGCCTCAGATGGCTTACCACTTCCTGAGCCACTGAGAAAGCCCCGTGGCCTTTTTGGGAGTCCATTATAGCCTGCCCACCTACTGACGCTCCCTCTCACCTATCCACGAATCCTCTGCCAGTTTGGATTGTATTTGCCCATTTGCTTTTGACATAAATGAAGCCCAAGGAATTCCACTAGTTCGCAAGTGGAGGCTTAATGTTTGGCCTAACTTGGCCTAACGGGTCCTGCTGCATGATCATTTGAGAAGGTCTTCACAGTGGAAGTAGTGAAGAATTACTGTTGGATGGTGTAGTGAGGTACACTGAGAATGAAGACTTTAAGAGATTAAAATAATCCCAATACACTCCTGCAGCTTGTAGGTTTGTTACATATAACAGGATACCCATGCATCCTGTTTTGTGCCCAAGCCCTCATATCTGGCTATCAGTACCTAAGCACAGAAGAGTCCTTGGCTTACCCTAGGAACCTATCTTTTCCTTGAATGCCTTCGTGTGTTTCAGGCACAGTTCTAGGCTCCAAGGATCCAGCCAGAGGACACTTAGCCTGCCCCTCTCATGGTGCACACATTCACTCCAAGAAGGAGCCATGGAAACTGAACAGTAAAAGAGAGTATCCAGGGAAAGAAGGAAACGCTCTCAATTGCTTATGGGGTAGGAGATGTTTTCTACTGTAAAGCACATGTTAAAATACCTAAATCCCTTTATCCTGAGAAAAAAGTCATTTCATTTTGTGCCAACAGCTAAACACAGTTTGGTTTTTTTTTTTTAATTGGGATGATCCCAGGCTAATGGACCAAGGGTATGCCTGTGTCTCCTCTGCATTCTGCTGCTCAGCACACACTACTGATCACCCATTTGGCTGCCATCTGGAATACATTGCTTCCAAAGAGAGGGCGTAGAAAATACTCTCTTAGTTCTATTACACAGTATTGGAAGAAGAATGGCATATTGTCTATTTCTCCAGAGACTATCTTCATGTGCTCCTTGTGTATTTCAAACTCCAACTAGGAAGAGTTGTGTTGGCCATGGTGAGTGAGGGCTTGGATAGTGCCTCGCCACATTAAATTCTGATCTTTGCTGAAGCAATAGATTATCCTTTCCTTGAAGTTCCACAGCAAGCCCACAAGCTAAGAAATGCGTGCAGGTTTAATATAGTATATATAGTGATGCTAAGGACCAGTCAGATGTGAATTTACTACCAAAGTTTAAAAAAAAAACAACTAGTGGCAACTTTTGTTTCTATTGGAACAAAAACTAGAGCTTCATTGTGCTAAAATGTAACACCAGTTTCTTTGGTTGTATCTTGACTTCTCTCAAGTAGTTTGTCCTGTTTTATACATTAGCAAAGTGACTTAACATTTTAATTTTTCTGCCTGTATGAATAACTGGTGGAGCGCTGGCTTGGAGTTTGGACCTTGCTTTGTGATGTCCTTAAGCTTGTTACTTCAACCAGCAGTTGATGTTCTGGCTCATCAAAAGCAGATTATAAATAAAGGTTACCCTTTACAAAAAATAGCCCCCAAATCCTAATAAACGTGACCCTGGGTTTTACTCCTTAGTGAGTGGCATCTCTGGTTTCTCATGACTTCTCCTTGTTCTTAATTCTCTCTTTTCTTCCCAAAAGAAAAAAATAAAGCTTTTAAGCACCAAGGGTTACAGTGCTGCTGCTAAGTGCTGCTAAGTTGCTTCAGTCGTGTCCCCAACTCTGTGTGACCCCATAGACGGCAGCCCACCAGGCTCCCCCGTCCCTGGGATTCTCCAGGCAAGAACACTGGAGTGGGTTGCCATTTCCTTCTCCAATGCGTGAAAGTGAAGTCGCTCAGTCATGTCTGACTCTTAGCGACCCCATGGACTGCAGCCTACCAGGCTGGAGTGGGTTGCTATTTCCTTCTCCGTTACAATGCCGAGCAGTTGTGTTTTTCCCAGTAGAAATGTCGTGATGCAGAGTGAGCGTATGAGGGGCAGAGCTGCATGCTGCTGTTGAGAAAGGATCTTTCGATGCATCTGAGTCATAAAACCAAATCAAGACAGTTAAGAGTGGAGGCTGCGTATACCATAATCCTGAAAATGTTGAATGCCAGCGAAGGATTACGGTATTGGCCACTGCCACATCCCTGGGAGCATCAGCTGGAATGTGTAACACAAGATTTTTGTCGAAAGAGACTAATGTTTGAAAAGCGTGGTGGAGAGTTCTGTGCAAAACTGCTGAGAAGCAGCCAAACCAAAAAAAAAAAAGGAGCTCATGAATGATTGAGCCCTGGCCAGGAGAAGGGGAATTTGGCACCTAATTTACCGGGATGTGATAGGTCTCCAACTGCTAGAAGCATCTGCAGCTTTCCTGAGGAACACCGTGGGACCTCGGGGATGACTGTGCTAGCAACAAGTTTCGTGTTTGAGCCCATGTGTTTCTAACTGGCAGTGTTCTTTGCTGCGGAATAAATGTTTCCGAGCACTAGTGTGAACATATAATCAAATTAACTAAACATCTCATCATCAAATGTGCAGCCAAGTTTTATTTTAAAATTTATTAATGCCGTCATTGTTTGCTGCTTTGTGTTGACTCTTGACTTGCAAATGCGTTTCTTTGTCAGATGTGTCCCTTTGCAAGGGACTTTCCCCAGTGTTTGGCTTTATAGCTTGCTTTTTTAATTTACTCTGTGCTGTAAACTTAATTTTAACTACCAATAAAAGTTTTAGGAATCCTATTTACATCTGAACAATGATTCAGCAACTTGAACATATATTTTTTGCCGTGGAATTGTCTAGTAAAAAATTTATATGATCCAGCTCACTCTAATGACTTAGATGAGTTATACATTTGTCTGTGTGGAGTTACACATTTATCTGTGTGTCTGTTTATATTTCTTTCCTAATTGCCTTATACTTTTAGGGCCCTATTCATCAACCTCAATTATACAGGTGTATGTGGGCAATCTCTTCCTCTCTTTTTATTTTAAAGGAAAAACACAATTTCTATTTGCTTCCAGATGTGTGTGTTGGCTATAAGATAAAAATCCCAAAATACTTAGCAGACCATCTGGTGTCTTGGTGTTGAGTTTGTTGATTAAGTCTTTGATTACTGATTTGTAGTGTTAACAGAGGTAATTTCACCCCCCTTTAGATTTCTACTTTAAAAAAGTTGTTTGCATTTTGTCCTATTGTTAATCTTTTTTTAGAACTTTCATAAACAGTTTTGGTGGTAGATAGTACAAGCCGTGTTTATGTGTTGGTGCATTTCCTAGTTGATTGGTGATCAGATGTCTGAAAAGGCCCAATGAGGCTGGAGGAGTAAGCTCATGGGACATAACTTTCTCAAGGAGAAGGCACCTGGTCTGTATGGAAATCGACTTTCCCTGGATTCATTGGCACTGAGCTTGAAGCTAAGCAGTTTCCATTCACCCAGCTGTTGGAAGTTTGGGGGTATGTATGTTGAACTTTGTGGGTCACTTCTTAATGTAGTGGCTCTTGTGTATCTTGGACAGTGTTAAAAGCTTCATAAACACCATCCCCTGGAAGTCATATAAGAATTAAGTGCGTAGTGCTCTGATCCTTATTTTGCAGATACAGAGTGTGTTAGCTGTTGTCAGAGCTGATCTTCAAGTCTCCGTGTGCCTGGCTTTGCAGTTGGAATTTTCTCTCCAGTGCAACTCCGTGTTCTCTTGGATGGGGCATGTGCTGAGCCCTAGCTCTGTGCTGTGGACGGTGGTTAAGGGGCCATAAAAGAACAAATGTTTCCCATCTTTGTCTTTGGTAAAGCTTGCTCTTCTGGTAATGAAGCATTTTAAGGACAGTTAATAGTAATTTTCTTTTCCTCTTTCTTTTTAGACTTTAGACTCCCCCTAGGAAGATTTTCATCCTTCAAGTCTCAGATGGAGTTCCTTAACCTCGGCACCATTGTTGTTGTTGGCTGTTGTTATTGTTTAGTCACTAAGTCATGTCTGACTCTGCAACCCCATGGACTATAGTCCGCCAGCTTTCCTGTCCTTCACCGTCTCCCGGAGTTTGCTCAAACTCATGTCCATTGAGTAAGTGATGCCATCCAACCAAGTCCGCCTTTGCCATTCTCTTCTCTTCCTGTGCTCGGTCTTTCCCAGCCTCGGGGTCTTTTCTGAAGAGCCGGCTCTCCGCATCAGCACCGTTGGGGTCCAGCAATTCTGTGTTGCGTGGAGCTTTCCTGCGCCTTGTGGGATTTTCAGCAGCATCTCTGGCCTTTACTCAGTTGATGCCTCTAACACTTCCCCTGCCCCTGAGATGGACAACCAAAAGGATCTCCAGGCACTGCCAGATGTCTCCTGGGGACAAATGCCCCCCACTGGGGAACCACTCTTCTAAAAAAACTGCCAGCTATTTGTCACTAGTGAAGGGTCAGAAGCCTGTTTTGGCAGCTGCAGAATCTTCCTGTCAAAGGAGGGGAGATTTACAGCGCAACCTCCACATGTCATGGAGGTAGGAGTTATGTCAGCCAACAAATTCGTACTCATGCTAGAACATTTTATAAGTATGAGATGGGGAAAGGCAATTTTTAAAAAGCACTTGTAAGTAAAACACAGAGGAAGAAATCATCTCACCATCTAGGGATAGTGGTGGCGTGGCGTTTGGCTCTTGATCTTGCTAGTGGTCTATCTGTACGTATTATGTCTGAGAAAGACATGGTCTCCAGACAGGCATAGAAGGGATATATTGTCCACGGTGTTTTGCTGTCTACTCTTTCACTTTATGTTGTGAACACTTCTCATTTCTCTTCAGTCTGCTTCTCCAGCAGGGTTTATAATACACCTTCTCAGCTATTACTCGTCATTTTTAACAGCTGCAATAGTAATCCTCAGTTAACGGAACAATGTCTATCTTTCTGCTGGACATTTAATTTTTTTTAGGATTTTTTTTTTCCCCTTGTTCCTAATAATGCTTTGCTTTATTCCCCAAGTGTTCGTTTATAATGTTCTGGGTACCAAGCATTCCTGTTTTAGGTATCCAAAAGAGAACGAGTGAAGAAAAACAACCTCTGCCCTGAAGGTTCTTACAGTCCAGCTAGTACCGGTAGCTCGCCCTTGTATGTATCTTCCTTTGTTTGCTGGGGTTCGCTGTGCCCTGTGCTTTCTCCTATACCTGTCTGTTGTCTCCCACTCCGATTTCCTTTGCTCTTCTGGACAGCAGCTTTGTAGTGTAAAGGCTCAGCCTCAGTGAAAGCGAAGCTATAGAATCTGCTTGCTTGTGAGATTAGAATTAGCCTTGGGTCAGACTGCTCCCGGTTTTCTAGTGAAATCCACATGAGTCAGAATCTACGGGAAACAACGTGTGTATGCTTGGTTGACTCGGGGAGCCGTCAGGAAACATGTAACGCTAATTAAGGAATTTAGTCTGTTATTATTACACAGAGAGTGACTGAATGGTGTCTTTCTTGACCTGCTTTTCTTGGCTGGCCTCATGGGAAGCCCCGTGCAACACGGGAGAGGCCTGAAGAGGGTGTGAGGTTGCGTGCCTTTCCTGAGTCTTTGACCTTGGCAAATAACTTCGTCTCTTTGGGCCTCAGTTTACTCTTGTGCCTCTTAGAGTTGTTGCTAGATGTGGATCGGATATGGGAGTTGCATTTAGAATGGGGTCTGGGAAGTGGTGATCACTCGAGAAAATGGAGACTGGTCTTGTTCCCATTCCACCTTTGGACAGCATTTTGCATCACCCTGTGAGTACCTGCTGTGGACGTGCTGTAGAGCAGATATTTGCCATTCTTTCTTCCTTTTTTTTTTTTTTTTATAATGGACCATTTTTTCAGTCTTTATTGAATTTTTTACAATGTTGTCTTGATTTTTTTTTTATTGGCCTTGAGGCATGTGAGATTTCACCTCACCAAATAGAGATTGAACCCACACCTTCTGCACTGGAAAGTGAAGTCTTAACCACTGGACCACCAGCAAAGTCCCTTGACATGCGTTCTCATAGCAGATCAACATAGGCAGAATTCTGTCCATTTTGCTTCATATATTTTGAGGCTCAGTTGTTAGTGAATATACATTTGTCACGTCTTTCTGGTCTGTTGACCATTCTGTCCATGTGACCTAGGGCTTGGCTGGTTTTAACTTCCCGCCTCTGACAAGCAAGGCTTCCTCTATGCTTTCTTATCCGCTTGTCTAGATGTGAAGCAGAGGGACCCTGGCTGCCTAGCAGTCCTGCAGGTGGGATGGTTAAGCCTCTGAGGTCCGGTTGGTCCTGAGTTTCGCGTGGCGTGTTGCTGTTGCTCAGTCACTTAGTTCGGGCTGACTCTTTGGGACGCCGTGGACTGCAGCACGCCAGGCTTCCCTCTCTTTCACCATCTCCCAGAGCTTGTTCAAACTCACGTCTATTGAGTCAGTGATGCCATCCAACCATCTCATCCTCTGTTGTCCTCCTCTCCTCCTGACTTGAATCTTTCCCAGCGTCAGGGTCTTTTCTAATCATTCAGTCTTCGAATCAGTTGGCCAAAGTATTGGCGCTTCAGCATCAGTCCTTCCAATGAATATTCAGGACTGATTTCCTTTAGGATTGACTGGTTTGATTTCCTTTCAGTCCAAGGGACTTTTAAGAGTCTTCTCCAGCCCCACAGTTCAAAAGCATCAATTCTTCGACGCATGGCATAGCACTGCCTTAAAGACTGTTCTCTTTCCTCCACTATTTCTCCTTATTTCATCTCTGATGCTCCTCTTACCAGCATTTCACCACATTCGTAAGTTACATTTTTTCACATATTTGTTGACCTGTTCATGGATCTTCCTTTATCCTGTGGATTAATATAAGATTGACAGTATCCATTTTGTTCATTTCTATACTGTGTGTGCCTGTAACAGTGCCTGATGCCAAGTAGGTACTTGAAGATAGAGTGAATGCTATTATTGAAACATCTCAGTCAAGAAGGAATGTCAGTTCCAGTCAATTGTTTCTCTTGATGCTGTATTCAAGTTGATACATGCTAATGCCTGAGTGCACAGTTTGGTTGTTTCACTCTTACTGGTGGATGCCATTTATTTAATCAAAAGGTTTCCATCAGCAGCCCACTCCTGATGCAAAAGGTGAGGTCCAAGTCTTGGGGATTAGGAAATGTAGAATTGAATCACTTGTGTAACCTCCAGTTTATATATGAATAATTTAAGAGCTGATTGTTCCACAAAATTGGAAACTAGCAAGAATGCATTTTAAGGAACAAATCTTGTGGTGAATGGGTTTCTAGAGCAAAGAGGAGATAACTAGTGCCATTACTTGACATTATGCTGGCCATTAGCTTTTGTTGACATTATTTTTTAAAAATTAACTTTTAAGAGTTTCTTCTCCAGGTTCAACCTCCTAATAGTTCACCCAGATTTTGTTTGATGAATCTATTAGAATTCAAATTCTATGTGATTTTGAAACATTAATTTTATGTTTTAGATGGATTACCTGGATAGTGTTCAATATTCTTGTGTATAGAAGATATTTTTGTGTATTGAAGATATTTTCTTGTTTCTTTACGTTCTTACCTCACAGACTTTAATTTTTTTCATTATTTTTTTGCTTTTTGAAGCACGGTTTTTACTTACTCTCCAGATATTATTTACCACCTACTCTGTACCAGGCACACAGGGTAGATCAGTGAACCAAACAGATTCTGCCCTCGTGGTGTGTATATTCTATTTAATAGTACAAGCTCAGAGCTAGATCATTGTCTGTATCTTGGGTTTGTTTTCAGAGAATTCATTATGCCTTCTTCTCCCTTGGATGTGCTCTCTCCCTTTCCTCCAGCTTTTTTAGTTGGAAATGAAATCAGTTGGTTAAAAATGAAATGAATACAGGCGCCTTTGATGCAGTTATTCACAATGGCGCATTTGGATTTTCCCTTCTTAGAGAGTGTGGTTCACAGGCTGCTCAGAGTGCTGTGCGGGTCTCCTTGTCCTTAGGCCAGTAGTCAGCAGTCAGCAGTAGAGGTGCCTGTGCTTTGCTTTCTGGAATGTGGGCTGCAGAGCAGCTGGGCTTTACTTGTCTTGGCCTTTCTGCTGTTGGTCTTGTGAGTATGCACGTCCACCGTGGTTGATGTGCTGTCCCGGGCACATACACTGGACACCCACCCTGTGTGTATCTCCACGAAGAAGATGTTTGGCAGATACAAAAACTCCAGGCTCTGCAATGGGTTGGAAAGAGGACCTAACTTGCAGGGGCTGTGGAAGCTGCCAGGATAGAAATGTTCTCGCCTGGGCCAAGTAGGTTACCAATGCCTGCGTCTTCAGAGCTGGTCTTGCAGTTGGACCTTGTGAGTCCAGATGTCCCCCACAGGAAGGTGTCCCAGGGAAGTGACTATGTGAAGTCTCAGGAACAAGTACAGGGTTATAGGAAGCATTGTGCTGTCCTGATCAGGAGCTTGTACTGGCCCTACAGTCAGGTAGCTGTGGATTCAACTTCCAGTTCTGCCCTTAACTATTTTCTGTGACCTTGGAAAATCTGGAGGACACTTTGAGCTCATGTTCTATTTATCCATCCCTCAATAGAGGGTTAAATGTCTAACTTAGCTGCCCTGGTTTCTATTGGCCCCCAACCCACCCCCATCAATCACACTTGTGATTTCAAGTTTTATTTATCATTTATAGCCAAGATGGATGTTTTATGTTGTTCTTGTTTATTTCTCCAGCTTGGATATAAATTCTTTGAGAGTCAGGGACTTTATTCACTTTGTTTTTTTTTTTTTTTTTGCTGCTCTATCCCAGCACCCGGTGCGTAATAGATAAAATATTTGTAGAGGAAAGGAATGTTTGCTAAAGGCTTGTGGTCATTATGCTGTGCTCCTTGGCCCGTGTTTCTTTGCTGCTTGCAAGAAATGATCATCGTTAAGTAAGAACTCAGCCTGTGTCTGTGTTTTAGACATGGATTCTGCCCACCATGTCCTTGGTATTTAACTTCTGAGTCTGTCTTCAGACCAAGAATGTAACACTCATTCTCTTGGCCTGCTCTGGAGGGTGTCTCTGGGAGTAGTCGCTGACACTTCTCTGCACGAGCTCTGCTGTCTTTTCTCCTGCCACTGCCTCATCTCTTGTTTCTGTTTTTCTGACATTGCCCCACGGCCTGGCAGGGGCACCCTGGGACTCCTGCAGCTTCAGAGACCTGCTGATCCCTTACTTTTAAGGGTCCTGAGCTGTGACCTAATGAACATCAAAGGCAGAATGCTGGTGGGTTTTTTTTTTTTTTTCCAACTCCACAGCTGTCAGTTTGATTAGATGTTCTCAGGGCTTCGTATAGGCATCAAAAATGTGTGTTTTCTTTCATCAACAAAGGCAATGATTGTGCAAGTCCAAACAGTGCCTCTCAGTTGAGTACTTTCTAGTTCAATTTTCGATAGCTCTTGACCGACTGCATTCTGTTCTTTTGGAGAGGAAGGTGGTTTGATGGTGCCGAGTACGTTTCTTAAAGTGAAAAAGGCTTCACAGATAGTTTCTCCAGGCAGTGGAGCGTAGAAGAGAGGAGAGTTAGAAAATAAGGACCCGTGTCTTGATTTTGAGCAGTCGCACTCTCCAACTCCCCACCCTTCCTTAAAAAAAAACCCTCAAGCAGATAAACATTTAAAAAAACCCCACAAAACTTTTAAGTGTCAAATTCTTCCTCTGTTTGAAGAGTGGATAAGATTCTATATAGTTTGGCTACTAGATTTCATTTTGCATGCCCCTGGTGATTAACAGGTACAGACTGCCTGGAACACTATGCTGAGAATGATTCTGAAGTCATATCTGAACCTGGTGGGAAAGTGTCATGATTGACTTATTTTTGGTGACTTTTTACCTGAATCAAATGATGCTAGTTTTTTATACCTGGATGTCATGTAAAATTTCATAAAATAAAAAGGACAAAAACCAAGTTCATTTAATTGGAAGAACTGAGTTGACTTTTTAAATAAGGGTAGATGTGAGTTATAAGGGAGCATGTTGATATGGTAGAAACCATGAACATAGTCTGAGAGAGAATGAAATTCTGGAAACATTAAGTAGATGAATGTTAACTTTCCTGACAGTTTTCTGGTTGTTTTGGGGTTTTTAGGACAGGTGGAAATTTGTGATTTCTAAAGGCATAACTGCGTTCTCAGTCGTGTCTGACTCTTTGTGACCCCATGGACTCTTATCCCGCCAGACTCCTCTGTCCGTGTGATTTCCCAGGCAAGAATACTGGAGTGAGTTGCCATTTCCTACTCCAGGGGATCTTCCCACCCAGGGATTGAAGCCACATTTCCTGCATTGTCAGGCAGAGTCTTTACCACTGAGCCACCGGCGAAGGCCTTTTCTAAAGAGTGCAGAGGCATTGTGTTATGTTCAGTTTCTTTTATGACTGAGGTTAGATCTGAACTCAAGGCCTACTTAATCACTCTCTAAGAGGCCTTGGCACCCCACTCCAGTACTCTTGCCTGGAAAATCCCATGGACGGAGGAGCCTGGTAGGCTGCAGTCCATGGGGTCGCTAAGAGTCGAACACGACTGAGCGACTTCACTTTTACTTTTCACTTTCATGCATTGGAGAAGGAAATGGCAACCCACTCCAGTGTTCTTGCTTGGAGAATCCCAGGGACGGCAGAGCCTGGTGGGCTGCCGTCCATGGGGTTGCACAGAGTCGGACATGACTGAAGCAGCCTAGCAGCAGTTAAGAGGCCTTACATGCAGCAGTGAGGAAGAGTGGTCAAAAACGTGCTCTCTGAAGCTGGACTGCCTAATGAACGTTCATGTGCCTAGTGAGTGATCAGGTTATTTAACTGCCCTGTGCCTCAGTTTCCACTTCATGAATATGGACAAAATAGGCACGCCTGCCTAGTGTTCAGTTACAACCCAGTTCAGTTAGTTCACTAGGCTCCTCTGTCCATGGGATTCTCCAGGCAAGAGTACCGGAGTGGTTTGCTATTCTCTTCTCCAGGGGATCTTCCCAACCCAGGGATTGAACCCAGGTCTCCCGCATTCCAGGCAGATTCTTTACTGTCTGAGCCACCAGGAAAGCCCACATTCGACCACATGTTGACGATAATGAGGAATATCGGACACAGGAAACTTCAAAGGATTCATTAAGCAGGTTTGAACACCCCCCCACTCCCCCACTTTTAAAAAAACTGACCTTACTGATTGCTGATACTATTCTGAAGCCTAACATTTTATTTATTTATTTATTTTTCGAAAGTTGGCCTTTTTTGTTTAAAGGAGTTATTTCTGGATGGAGGAGTTGCAGATCTTGACTTTGGTGAATATGTTATTTCTCTCCTAGTTTCTGTATCTCTTTCTTGTGCTTGTATATGTCTTATTTATCTGGCTGCCTGAGGCAGTTCAGAATATGTAAGTATTTATGCAGCTGAATATTTCTGAGAATTATGGCATCTTTGGTGAATAACTCTAGGCTGAGACATTTTATTATGCTATAAATATCAAACACTAGAAATTAAAAAGTTTATTTCATTTTTGTTTGTAAATCCTACCCCCTTTATTTTGCAGAAAATAAGAGACTTTGTTTGCAAATCACTTAGCTTTTATTGTCCTTTCTTTAGAGTGAGTAAAAGGTAGATATCCATTTGTTCATAGATATCAGTATTCTTATGTAAAGAATTCAGTCTCAGACACTTAAAAACCCAGCACCTATGAAATAGTTCTGAAACATGACTGTGGAAAAGAGAATAATGGTTTAGGAACAGTGGTCTGTCATAAAAACCAATCTCTTTCAGTTTCTTTTCAAAACACCAATAATCTAAATTTTAATAAGTATAGGCCTAAAGCCTCATTAAGGATGAACTTCTTTCCTTGTAATCATACACACCTTGGTGCAGCTAACTTTTAATGAGATCTACTTAGCAGACCAACCAAAGAAACCAGTTCAAAACTTCGAGGTCTCAATTTCTGGGTAATAGGCTTGAGTTTTCCTGAAGCTCTAATTTATTCTCATCTTAGGGTTATATGTTTACAGTCATCTTAAAATGTGTCCACAAATTCTTTCATATTCCTTGTTTCAGGAGCTGAAGTTAATTCTCTTCTTTTTGAGTATGGACTGGACTTAATGACAGTTCTAAGGAAAAGAATATAGGTGATAGTACCTTTATAGATTGAGTCTCTAAAGAGACTTGGCTTTCTCAGTTGCTCACTCTGGGGGAAGCCACCTGCTCGAGCAGCCCTTAGAGAGGCTCATGTGGTGAGAAGCAGGCTTCTGCTGATAGCCGCGTGAGTGTGGAAGTGCGTCCTCCGTTCAAAGTCAGCTACTTCAACTACAGCCCGGCTGATTCCCTGACTGCAACCTCATGAGAGCTCCTGGCCAGAGCCTCCCCTGCCCCTGCCTCGACTAAACTGCCCTGGAACCCGTGACCCACAGAAATGTGACAGTGTTTGTCATGAGAAGCCATTCTGTCCTGGGATAATTTGTTACACAGCAACAGATAACTAATACAAGTGAATGGTTGGGCCGCATAGGTAAGGACAGTCAGTCATCACTGAATCCATAAGCAGATTCCTTTCCTTGGCGTACTCTTTCAATGGAAGCCAGCAATGGTGGGGACCCTGGGAAAGTCCTTTCTAGAGCTAGAGCTGAGATCGTTTTGGGGTCAAATTTGGTACTTTGCATGCACAATGAAGATCTCTTCCAGTTGCGGTTTTTGATAACCCCCTGTCTAAGAGACGATGGTGACGTGACACACCTGGCTGTCAGTCTGTAGGTAAACGGGAAGGCAGAGCAGGTGCTCTAGATGAAGAACACAAACATCGGCTTCTGGTTTATCTTGAAATCTCCAGTTGCTTCTGAAGTGATGCATTGATAGAGTTTTCAGTGTCATTGGCAATAACAAGAATATTGACATCCCACTCAGACTTGAATTGTGCTTGCCACCAAGAGCACAGTGTGTCTGTGTCATTACCTTCTGAACATCTAGTGTCATGGAACATGGAATGGACCTCATCATGTGATTTTGAGCTGGTGATATAATCTCTTTGAGCCTCCATCTTCTGCTCTATGTAATGGGCATAACTAATTCCTGTCTCACAAGGTTACTACAAGGTCTGGAGACCATGTGTTTAAAGCAGGTCTTGAAATGAATGGCCGACAGGAGGTGGGCATATATTTCTCAAAGTCCTCAGAATTCATTCTGGTTGTGTTGGTCTGAGAATGAATGTGAAACTGTTCATGTTGCACTTTCTACTTGGGCAGAATGAGTCTGGGTATTTTAGTTCTTTAAATTGTCAGTGATGAGCTCAGAAAGTGAATGGATGGATTTGATTTCATATATGTATCATATTAAGTGGGTTATCACCAGGCTTCCACTCTCCAAGTTCCTTTCAGTGGAGCTGATGTCACACACCCTTCTCATTTCCAAGAAGCTTAACATGGCAGTTCTGAGTCATAGTTATCCACAGGAAGGGACATTCCTGGGCCTCATTTATGGGACAACTGGGAGCAGAGCTGTCAATACTGATGGACCATCTCCTGTTCTTGCACTCTTCAGTCCAAGAGGCTGCCCAGATAATTTTTCTTTCACCAGTATTGTTTTAATCAAGTGACCTTGTAGAAATCTTGGATATTCGGTAAAAACAGTTCTACTTTTTTGCTGTAAATAATACTTACGAATGATAGTTTCAATTTCGAGGTTAAAAAAAAAGGAAACATGGAAAAATAGTAGGAATTTTCTGTCTAAAGGGTTATAAGAAGTTTAACCAACTGGAGTTACACTATTTTTGTGTTAGTTATGTTTGTTTTGGTACGTCTGGCGAATGACTCTCTGAAAGTTCTTAGCACTACTATTAGTATCACACCTGTTTGAATGGGGATTGTCATAGAGGGATTTGTATTTAACGTCCGATGTTTTTTCTTAGTATCTGTATATCTTATTTAATTGTAGTTGACTTACAATGTTTTGGGTGCACAGCAAGGCAATTCATTATACATATACACATTATACTGTTTCTGAAATTATTTTTCATTGTACATCATTGCAAAATATTGACTGTAGTTCCCTATGCTATACAGAAATCCTTTGTTGCTTGTTGCATGTCTATTTTTTTAAAATTAGAAATCTAGCATCCTATTCATATTAAATAAATCGAACAAGTGGAATCAAAATGTCAAAATTTTTAGTTAGAACAAAATTGGTAAGTTTTCTAAAATGTATATATTATACATACTATTTCCTGGTGGCTCAGTTGGTAAAGAATCTACCTGCACTGTAGGAGACCCAGCTTCTATCCCTGGATGGGGAGAATCCCCTGGGGAAGGGTATGGTAACCCACTGCATTATTCTTGCTTGGAGAAGCCCATGGACAGAGGAGCCTAGTGGGCTATAGTCCATAGGGTTGCAAAGAGTTGGACACGACTGAGTGACTAAGCATACAAATGCATGTATATTATTTATACATATGTGTACAAAAGCTTTCCTACTATTGTTGATAAAGGCCTGGGAATGTCAGATTTTGTTCTGTGTGGGTTTTTGTTTGTTTGTTTGTTTGTTTGTTTTGCTAGGCAGTAAGGTTAGGGGTGGAATTCTGAGGAAAGGAAATCTCGTGTAGTAGGTGGGGGTCATCTTTATTTGCGAGCTCTTACCTTTATACTGTTTAGAACTGAAAAATCTGGAAGAAGTAGGAAATGTGGATCCAAGAAATACATTGTCTGACCTTCTGCAATACTTGCCTTTCTCTGTGTTTTCGCTGTCCTCTTCCTGGAAATGTGATTTTTAATCTACTGCAGAAAGCCAGAGAAATAGGTTTGTTTCAGTCCGTGGTTCTTTTATAAAGATGTGTGTACCTTTTATGGAAGCTCAGTTGCAAGTTTGGTCTGAATTCTGACTTTAAAAGTATAAAGCAAAGACACTGAGGTAAAACACACAAAGACATATTGAAAGGTTTTATTTTTCTAAAAATCAAATGTACAGATGAAGCTCTTTTACTGGGAATTTTATGTGTGAATTCAAGAAGTCCCCCAGATCACATCAAATAACATTGTATTGGAAAGGATAGAAATCTGGTTCTTGAAGTCTCACTTTTCTTCGCGTTAGTGGCTAATTACACAGGGAACCAGAGGCAGGTGGCTGTGTATCTTACTTGGTAAACAAAGAACAAGGTTAACCTCTCCACAATGCTGGTGACGATTGAGTTTGGGCAGAAAATCCTATGAAAGAGAAGGAGCTGCAGAGTGTAATAAACTCGCAGGAGCTCGATAAAACCTCTGTTTGTCTTATGCTAGCTGGTCAAGATCAGGGCACCACTGCTGAGCTGTGGAAGGCTCCTTCCTTGTTCGAAGGTGATGAGTTTTCTCCTCTCCTGCTATCTGTCTGAATTACTTCTGACCTGATGGAGATGGGGGCTCTCTTTTGATAGCAGTTCAGAGACTCTGGATATCTTATTTCTCTGAAGTTAGACCTACCAGTCTTTATTTGCCAAATAATTTCCACTTCTGCGAAGAATGTGTAGTAAACCTGCCAAGGTTGTTTTCAGTTCTCTGCTGTTAGTTGCTTTGGGTCCCTGATTTCTGGAGTAGGCAGACCACCCTCACCCCTCTCTGTGCTATCTTTTCTGACGTCTGCCAGTGGGCCGAAGGGAAACCAACTTTGTAGAGTTGTTATGTAGGTGAAATGAAGTGATAAACACATTGTACTTCATAAGTGATTTCTACCATTACTGGTTTTCTCAAAGACAAAGCAGGGTTTCTCACCCTTAGCATGACTACCATCTTGGGGTGGATAATTCTTTGTTGTTGCAGAGTACCATATGTACCGTAGGATACTGAGCAGCCTCGCTGATCTCTTTCCACTAGATTCTGGTTGGAACCTCCTTCCCCCTACTTGTGATACCAAAGATGTTTCCAGACAGATTTGGTTATGATCGCCTATGACGAGGTACTTTGGAAAGTCTGGTGTCAGATTTTCCCCTTTGATCCAAAATGGTGTAGAAGTTGGAATGAATGGGTGACTTTCATTTACTATTACCTACTGTATTTAGTGAAGAAATTCTGTAATGGTAATATTGATGATTTAAAAGGTGGTTTTATTAATACTTAAGCCAAGCTGTCTGCTACTTCCTCTTGCTTGAGTTCAACTAGCATTAATTGCTTTGGGGTGGACTTTGAAAATAATAGGAGTAATGCTCTCCTGTGACTCCAAATAGTACTAGAAAACTCCAATCCGAAGAGAATCATAAAAATCTTGAGTAAGTTCAAAAGGTAACCTCATTCCCAACGAACTGAAACTAAGTTAGTTTTGTTTGCCATTTTAACCTCAATGCTGCTGCTGCTAAGTTGCTTCAGTCGTGCCCGACTCTGTGCGACCCCACTGACGGCAGCCCACCAGGCTCCCCCGTCCCTGGGATTCTCCAGGCAAGAACACTGGAGTGGGTTGCCATTTCCTTCTCCAATTTTAACCTCCATAAATCTCTTCAAAAAATTTGTTTCTCAGGTGTTGACATAGGGATGAAGAGAAAATTTCCAACTTCTCCTAGAAAGTCTGGCATCTTTAACATAGGCATAGTAGAAATAAAAATATATGTATTTGGTACTGATTCCGGGATAAAGATATTAGTCACATTAAAAATAATGCTTATAGTGAACCTTATGGTAGTTAACATGTACCAGCTTCTGTTTCTGTATTAATTCTCTTCTGTATTATTCTCTCTTCTCAGAATAATCCTGTGAGGTAGGTTTGATCTTAGTGGCATCTCTCTCTGCATTTTACGGACAAGGAAACCAAAGCCAAAAAAAAAGTAACTTGCCCACATTTACTTCACTAGTAAGTGGCAGCTTATATTTTTAACCTCATTTTTATGAATTCTAAAACTTGATTCTCAAGACCTGGGGTTGGCAGATGACAGCCAGTGGGCACACATCTGGCCCTCTGTTTATTTTTGTTAATGGCATTTTATTAACACAGCCATGCTGTTTGTTGACTTGCTGTCTGTGGCTCTTGTCTTGCTACAGTGGCGAAGTTGAGCGGGTACCACAGAGGCCTTGTGGCCACCATCTGGGTTCTTTACAGAAAAAGTGTGCCCGTTCCTGCACAAGATCAAGACTGTTCTCACCCACTGATGTGGTCCATAAGGGTAGGAAAATGAAAGAAATCACATTTCTATTAACTTTTAAATAGGAGTTAGCTAACATTCATCTTACACATTGAAGGTCCAAGTATTTGGTGTCATTCTTAGTGTTATGCTGCTACCAAGTCGCTTCAGTCATGCCCGACTCTGTGTGACCCCAGAGATGGCAGCCCACCAGGCTCCCCCGTCCCTGGGATTCTCCAGGCAAGAACACTGGAGTGGGTTGCCATTTCCTTCTCCAATGCATGAAAGTGAAAAGTGAAAGTGAAGTAGCTCAGTCGTGTCCGACCTCTAGCGACCCCATGGACTGCAGCCCACCAGGCTCCTCTGTCCAGGGGATTTTCCAGGCGAGAGTACTGGAGTGGGGTGCCATCGCCTTCTCCTCTTAGTGTTATGGTGGATGTCGAAGTGTTTATAGGCTGCATCTCTTCTTCAGGGCATTCCCAGCAGTTCTTTCTGGGAGAGGGGAAAGGAATACATAGAGTTAAATATGTGAAAACTGGGAGAGAGCTTGGCAAGACATAGAGAGAGACACTTGTCAGTGAGTGTGTAATTAAGGCACTGCAGAAATGGGAATGGGTGTGGACAGAATTGCTTTACAAAATGGGCTTCAACTCCTTGCAAAATTTGAAAATCGCCCTCTTCAGGTTTCCATTCTTCTTCAGGCTTTTCTGCAAGAGCTTCAGAATAGAAACTGATGGCTTATGGATTTTTTTGGGGGGGTAGTAAATGGCAGCCTGAAGGGTGGATCTTTATAACACCATGGCTCAAGGTTGGGCAAGGGAGAGACAAGAAATGAGTTTCTTTTGTCAAATCAGAAATTATGCAAATTTTACAAAAAGTATTAGAGGAAATGTGTAAAGCTTTAATTGGTTTTATGGTTTTATCACTTTCTTTAAAAGGTTACTTTGTGAGCATTACCCTCCGCTGAACATTGTAGACACTTCCTGAAGTTTAATGAGATCTTTTAGTAAAAGCACAACAAATGTGACTCTTCAATATTTTCAAGAGACGATATTATTTTGGGCTAAAAGTATGTTACGGGAGGCTTCATTTACCAGGAGGATTCACTCCACCACACAAGCGCTTCTTTATCTGAAATTACTATGAGCTGCGGCAATAAGACTTTCTGCTCACACCTAATTCACGGAATACTTATTTAGTATATATTAAATCAACGGTGGCCTAATTTTTTTGGCTCCTTTATTACGCTGACTTTTACTTAATGTAGAAATGCTTTATAATTATAATTCTGTCCCTTGGTAAAACGACCACTGTGCATTGCATTCTTATTATTGACAACTCCTCAGTCCTTGTGAGTGAAGGATCTAGCCACTCTCTTGAACTGGTTATTTGCAGTTTCTGTTTATGGTTGAGGGGGGACTCATCAGAACTGATCCTGTGTAGATCAAAACAGAAATAAAAGTGCAGAAGGGTTTGTTTCAGCGGAGATTTTTTCCTTTGCCTCTCTTCCTCTGGGATTGATAGATGGTGTTTGTAGTTTAGAGCTTGAGATGTTACGGGTCGCTCACTGAGACCCAGAATTGAGTCAGAAGGACCCGTTCCAAACAGTGTGGCGTGCTTGGGTGCTTGTCTCGTTATTGAGAGGCTGGGAGGAGAACTGAGCATCCTCGTAGTAACGACTGCACACTGACACCTGCTGCCTGCCTTCAGGAACCTCCAGTCCTGTTCTTCTCATGCCCGTTACAGCCTGACCACCACAGTTAATTGCAGTTCTGTGTCTATTTCAGATAGTCAGTCTATTTAAAAGTTTACTAAGAGACGCCAATACCTACTATTCACTGTTGAATGTATGAGTGTTTGGACTGTTTCTTCTTTGAATCAAGGAATTTGCTGCTTATAATCAATTACATTGTATAGGTTTATCACCACATTTTATAGAACATGTAACTTTTTTGAGGTATGTGCCCTTCATTGCTGCAAAAATTGGACAGACTGGCACAGATTGAGAAGAGACGTGTCGTGTCCTGGCATCGCAGGTGACTGGCTGGCAATGAAGAGGTGGCAGGTGGGGCTGGGAGGTCCCAGGAGCCAGAAGGTGTTTAGTCTGGGAATGAGTGCAGGGGTGTGTGGCCGCTCCTGCTGGCGAAGGGGCAGCTTGATAAGGTGCTTAAAGCCTTAGTCCTGGAGTCCAGCCGACCTAGACTTCTGTCCCAAACTAGCTCACTGGCTTGTTTGACCTTGGACAACTTTATTCGACTCCTTTCAGCATTAGTTACTATTTCAGGCTGTTTGGGCTGCTGTAACAAAAATATCATCAACCGAGTGGCTTATGAACAAGTTTATTTCTCACAGTTCTGGAGGCTATGAAGTCCAGGTTCAAGTTGCCTGTGGCATATGAAATCTTCCTAGACCAGGGATCAAACCAGAGTCCCCTGCAATTGCAAGGCAGATTCTTAATCACTGCACCACCAGGAAAGCCTCGGGGTCTCAGTTTTAAGGGCACTAATTTTAATCACGAGGGCTTTGCTCTCCTGGCTAAATCCTCCTCCAGGTTGTCCTGTTACCATCACTCTGGGGGTGAGGATTTCAATATTAGATTTTGGCGGGGACACAAACACTTAGAGCATAGTCTCCTTGTCTCTTTGATGGGGTTACATACGTGCCTCATAAGGCATCTTGGGAAAGTGTTACTAATGCAAAACTATACGGGGTCTGCTTTGCAGTAAATGCTCTCTAAACGTTAGCTTTTTAAATTTGAAGGATTGGGACTCAAGTCTGTAGGTTTGTGGCTAAGCTTCAAATACTTGGGAAGACCCACAAGGGGGTTGACTTATCCTAAAATCAAGTTCTTCTTGAAATTCTTTCAGGCCAGCAAGGTGTCTTTTAAGGATGCCAAAGAATTAACTCATTCTCAGTGGTCTCAAAATGTCACCGTGGCTTTCAAATATACCAAAGTTATTCTCAAGAACACCTTGCTTGGGAGGAGTGCGTTTTGTAATATTTGTTTAAATTATGTTACAGAGCTAGTGGACTTGTAATCTGTGTTCAAAACAGCATTATCTGCCCCCATATTGATCAGCATCACATCTTTTACTTGCTTATCTCTGCTTGCCATATGGTTAGAATCCAAAGCTATACCTTGAGGAGACCCACTAACTCATTAACCTCTCTGACATGAAATACAAACCTTCCTGAAGGGGACTGGCTGTGGGAGACAGAGTATTTAAAAATCTCTTTCAGACCTATCAGACCTACTCTGTGTTCCTGAGTCCCAGTCACAGGCATTAGCCTTAGTGCAAATTCTCATGCAGCAGGCACAAATTTGTGATGGGTGAATCTATGCTGCCATTTAAAAATGGTTGCTTTGGTTTTTTTGAGACATAATTAAGTAGAACAGCAGAGAAGACCTCTCCTTGACGTTTTTTGTTCTCATTGTGGTTGTTGAAATCTCAGCCTTCTCTGGACTCGCCCTTACCTGGGGGAGATATGAAGGAAAAACACTGGAAAAGTGGAAGAATTGGGCCAGGTAAGGCAAGGTTCAGTTGACTCCAGCTGAGAGCATGATGGTCTCCAGGCCGAAATGGGATCCTCGAGAGACTTAGATGTTCATGGGAAGCCATTTTTTTCTCAGTGATTTGACTGTTGTTTGAGGTCTTAGAATTTTCCTTGACATGGGATGAAAGCTTTGCAGAGAACACTATTTCTTAGGCACCTCATGGTTTGAAGAATGAAAGTTACCAGTTGTCTCTGTGTGTAAGTCACTCAGTTGTGTCCTACTGTGTATGTAAAAGCAAAAGTGGTCCCTGCTTCTAAAGCCAGTTCTTCCTACTTTCTCAAAGGAACTAAAATTTCTGTGGAGTCATGGCTTGGTCAAGGTTCTTTCTAACACTCTGAATTTTGGGGTAAATAACCAAGAACCTGAATGATTCCATAGGATAAAATACTAGGTTTGAGACTTTGCAAAGGTGGGATCCTATTGTGATATTTCAGCCTGCTAAATGAGGGCAATAGATGCTGCTATGTGGGCATGCTCAGTCATGTCAGACTCTGCAGCCCCATGGACTGTAGCCCGCCATGCTCCTCTGTGCATGGGATTTTCCAGGCAACTGGAGCAGGTTGCCATTTCCTGCTGTAAGGGATCTTTCAAACCCAGGGACTAAACCATCATCTCCGGTGTCTTCTCCATTGGCAAGTGCATTCACTGAGCCATCTGGGGAATCCTAGTTGCTATAATTCAGCATTGAGTGCAGACTTGGCTGTAGGTATCAGACTGAGTAGAAAATAAAACCTTATGAATGATCATCTTCTTAAATAGCGCTTGATTGGATGGGAAATGTTGACTTGAGTAGAACGATCTGGATACTGATTCCTATTACCTTCTCTTTCAGTGTGGGATTTTACTATTACCTTATGTAGCTAAAGTCAGAATTGTTGTTGTTGTTTCCTTGCTAAGTTGCTAAGTCACGTGCAGCTCTTTTCAACTCTGTGGACTGTAGCCCACCAGGCTCTTCCATGTATGGAATTTCCCCGGCAAAAATATTGACGTGGGTTGGCATTTCCTTCTTCAGAGGATCCTCCTGATCCTGGGATTGAACCTGAGTCTCCTTCATTGGCAGGTAGATTCTTTACTGATGACCTACCATGAAGTGTAAATGCATACTCTATTTTTCTTTTTTTTGAATTAATTTTTATTAGAATATAGTTGTTTTATGATGTTGGATTAGTTTCTGATGTAAAGCAGAGTGAATCAGTTATACATATACATGTACCCACTGCTTTTTAGATTCTTTTTCCATATAGGTTCATATAAAGTACAGTTCCCTGTGCCATACAGTATGCTGTTTTTAGTTACCAATTTTATATATACTAGTGTGTATATATCAGTCCCAATCTCCCATTTATCCCCCATCCTTTCCCCTCTGTAACTATAAATTTGTTTTCTATATCTGTGACTCTCTTTCTGTTGGGTAAATAGCGTACACTATTTTTATGGAGTAGAGGTAGAAAGAGAAGAGTCCTCATTCTTCCAAAAAAGTTAGATTGATGTGGTGCTGGTGTCTGTTTATTTAGTGCCTCTTTGTTGCACACCTGTTTGTTGAATTGGTTGCAAATGGATTTAAAATAATTTTATCTTGACCTTTAGTTTCCTTTTTGCAGTTTCTTTATCACCTTATATGAAGTAGTTGGAGAAGTTCTGGAACGTCTTTCAAACTCTGAATGGGAACGACTGTTTAGGAGTTGCCAGCTTGTGTCACTAGGTGATAATTCTCTATGTGTGTGTCATGGTTACAGTCTGCTTTTTTTCCCCCCTCTGAAAGAACAATTATATTCAAGAAATTTTTGGCACATTTAAAAACAGCTGGGTGAAAGTCATTTTAAATCCCCAAATCCAACACATTAGTTCTTTTATGCATTTAATTAAGCAGAAGTTAAAATAAATTAGAACAGAAGAATTCAGTGCTGATTGTTGAATCAACAAAGCAAGAAACAGCCTAGCATTACCCTACCGCAGATGTCTGTCACTCAGCACTGTTGCCCTATAAATTTGCATCAACTCTTAACATTTTTTGAATAATGATTTCTTTTCTAGTAAAAACTGGCACGTGATGTATAACAAGCAAGGTTATTTATACAAACTTCATGTCTGCGTTTGCATTCTTGCCTGCGTACATGCTATTTTTTTTCCCACTTATAATACCTTTACATTGCTGGGTCCTTTTTGGGTAGAGGAGGGGGAGACTAACCTAGAATGGTAAGGTTTAGAAGACTTAGCAAATGCATAAATAAGATGTATCAGTACATTTGGATTATTATTAGTGGAGACGACTGCTGAGATTGTTTCCTTTTTAGTATTAAAATATTCTTAAGGACAAGATGAGTTTGAGTTTGACTTTATAATGTAAGTACTATATGATTGGTTCATTATAGGAGTAGTTGATTAAAAACACACCGTCTGGAAACTTAGTCCTTTGTTCTCCTCACCCACAGCTATCAGTGTTACTATTTGGGTGACATTTACTTTTTTGCCTAATATGTATGTACTTTTGACTTTTTAAAATACAAGATTATACTTTATAGGCAGACTTAAATTACCTTTTACCTCCATTTAGTAAAGTTTCACAGTTGATATGGTATCTGGTATTGCCTTTCAAATAATTGAGGGCACCATGAGGGTATGTCTGGAGAAGCGAATGGCAACCCACTCTAGTGTTCTTGCCTGGAAAACCCCAGAGACGGCGGAGCCTGGTGGGCTGCTGTCTATGGGACTGCACAGAGTCAGACACGACTGATGCGACTTAGCGGCAGCAGCAGCAGCATGAGGGTATGTCTACTGTTTCTGCTGAAACAAGATTTAGGCTTGATTTTTCAAAAACTTTCTTCAGCTGGGTAATGGGTACATAAAGATTTATTATACTCTTATTTTGCACAAATTTTGAGTTGTCTTTAATAAAATAATTTGTGTGTGTGAGTTAGTCATAAACATCTTCCCAGGTCTGTAGATGAACAGTGCTATCATTCATTCATTTGAATCACATGTGATACTGTTAACAGCATGGACCCTAATTTGTAGCATAGTTATACTGTAACCATCATTGACTTGTTAGATCACAGTTTTAGGGTCATTCTTGGAAACGGATGCAAACTCGTTTGGTCATTCCCTTAAGAATTTGTTGGATAATTTTTTTTTCATTAATCACCAAGGAATCTTAAGTCTGATAACTATAAAGATGAGCACCAGAAATCTTTATTTGTAAAAGTTAATAAAGTTGATGTTCATTGAAAGGACTGATGCTGAGGCTGAAACTCCAATACTTTGGCCACCTCGTGCGAAAAAGTTGACTCATTGGAAAAGACCTTGATCCTGGGAGGGACTCGGGGCAGGAGGAGAAGGGGACGATAGAGGATGAGACGGCTGGATGGCATCACCGACTCCATGCACATGAGTTTGGTTGAACTCTGGGAGTTGGTGATGGACAGGGAGGCCTGGCGTGCTGCGATTCATGGGGTTGCAAAGCTTTGGACACACGCTGAGCAACTAAACTGAATTGAACTTGTGTGTACATGGGTGATTGAGAATTCTGAGTGAGGAATATCATGTATTCCATGAACCTCAAAGTTAATTTGGGTAAGAATATATTGTAGCAACTTTCCTGGTGGCTCAAACTGTGAAGAATCCGCCTCCAATGCAGGAGACCCTGGTTTGATCCCTGGGTCTGGAAGATCCCATAGAGGACATGGCAACCCACTCTGGTATTCTTGCCTGGGAAATCCCATGGACAGAGGAGCCTGGCAGGCTACTGTCCATGGTGTTGCAAAGAGTCAGACATGACTGAACAACTCAGTATGGCTGGTGGGCGAGAAGTCACCTTGCAAAGCAGAGGATGTGGGTTTGATTCCTGGTCAGGAAGCTAAGGTGACCCCCCCCACCCCCGCCTCCCAATGCCCCTGGGCAATTAAAGTCACGAGGCACAACTAGAAAGAACCCTGCATACCACAGCGAAGATTCCACTTGCCACAGCTGAGACCTGACTCAGCCAAAAATAAATAAATATTATAAAAAGAATATTAATTACTACTTCATACATGAGCTTAAACATGGGACAGATTCTGTGCTATATATGGTACTTGCTTCATCCAACTGAATCTTCACAGTGGTCTCAGAGGCAGTTTCTAAGTTCTAGTCTTCCCATTTTTCAGATGAGAAAATGAAGCTTCGAGTGGTAAAGCAACCTGCTCAGTGAAGGCAACCCTGCTAAATACAGATGTTTGAACACTATGCGTGCATGCATGCTAAGGCGGTTCAGTCGTGTCCGACTCTGGGACGCTGTGGACTGTAGATTGCCAGTCTCCTCTACCCATGGGATTCTCCAGGCAAGAATACTGGGTGGGTTGCCATGCCCTCCTCCTGGGGATCTTTCCAATCCAGGGATCGAACCTGCATCTCTTTTGTCTGCTGCAAGGGCAGGCAGAATCTTTATCACTAGCGCCTCCTGGGAAGCATGTAGTCAGCCAGTTTAGCGGTCTGAATCAAAATCTCAGTGGATCTGTGGTGAAGGTTTGGTTAATGTGTATTTACTTACTAATTATAATGTATGTAAATGGAGTGGCCTGGATGTCAGCCCTGGGGTTACCTGTCTAAAAGTTTCTTTCGTATTCATGCCTCAGTTGCTAAATCTTAGCCTCTTTCCATTGTCATTCTCTCTTGATTTGGAATAAATCTGAGTTCTAAGATGCAGGGTCCCAGAGTGGTAAAGCGGCTTGCTTGTGTTAGCAGTTTCCGAAACTGGCAGCCCCCTTTGATGTGGAAGACTTAGGACAGACATCAGTTATAAACAGTGTTTATGATTACTGGGCCATGCGATGGGAGGGGAAGGGAAGTGACTGGCAGAGTTTTGAAAGGTAGCTTCTGTTCAGTAATTTCTTCGAATTAAAATTTATGAACGCTGTTTGGGAAATTCAATACCCAGAGGTACAGACACCTTGTTGGGAAACATTGCTAGCAGTGCATAGGGCCTGAGCAAAGCCTCACGTAGAGCAAATGGGATGCTTAACCATCATTAGACGTAGGGTGCAGGCCAGCCGGTCCACGGGGGCTGTGGCTGCGAGTAGCTGAGTCCTCTTGGGCAGCTTCAGTCATTATGCCAAAGCCATGAGTGCCATTGACCGCCCCAGAGCTGAACGGACATGGATGATACATGTAAAATACCTGTCTTTTTGAAAACCAGTAGCTGTGAAAACCATTGAAAATACCTGACAGGGTAGCCTGGTGAGTTTTTTTAAATGGATGAAGGGGTAAATGAACGTTCGTGTTTGCTCCAGGGAAGAAGTCATCCATGTGTGTTTTAAAACGACTGTTCAGTAGCCTGGCTCTTCACAAATAAAGCTGTCTGAGCGCACAGAGTGGGAGTCAAGAATAGGGAGGAGCCAGGTGGGATTCGAATTGTCAGGTACAGCCTGATGGGATTTCCCTGCATCCTCATCTTCATTTTGAAAGAAATTATGTCCCTTGTAGCTTTCCCTTTTCTCTTTGGGTCTCTGAGCTTTCTAGCCCAAAGTATCATTCAACAAGAGGGACACTGCTGAAACAAAAAGTTCACTGACTCAGAACCCAAAGTGCATCTCCATCTGGGTTTCCGAGTTTCTCACTTTGTCATCCCATGTTTTCAGAAAAGAAGTTCCTGAGCTCTTCTGTAATCCTGTTATAACCACGTGCCACACTGATAACTATTGAAAGTAACCCTTTGTTCTTCCACTTTCAGTTGGTAGGTTAGCTGAAGCTTTATTATTTTTATGTATTTAAACTTTAAATTTTCTTTATTTATTAGACTGCACCTTGTCTCATTTGCAGCAGGCAGGATCTTCCAGTTTTGGCACGCGAACTCTTAGTTGCGGCATGTGGGATCCAGTTCCTGGACTGGGGATTGAAACCGGGCCCCCTGAATTGGAAGCGTGGAGTCTTAAACCAGAGGACCACCAGGGAAGTCCCTGAAGCTTTATTTTTGTTTTCCAAAAGAAAATGCCTGTCCTAGAACCTCGTATACTCTTTGATATTGTATTTTGCACCCCTAAGTTACGGATGCCTCTGATTGTCCACTCTTCAATACAAATCTCTGTATTAGATTTTTGTTTTGTTTTTCTTACTCATATACTTTTCTAGAATAGTGTCCTTCTTTTCTCCCCCTTTAATGAAGACAATCATCGCTAAGTTATGTTTAAATGACTAGGAGAAGAAGACATATTCACAAGGACCCGATACTCACCAGGCTGAGGTGGTTGTAGAGTCTGATAGAAACACTGTGCAAAACTGGGCCATAGTCAAATTGGATACTCTGGAAAGCTTGCTGCCTTAGGGATGGACGTGTATGAAAAGTCCCAAACGGGTACATTAATTGATTCTGATTACATGACTCCAAAGCTTGAGCATTTCAAACTGTTTTCAAGCTAATGGCTGCAGCACTTGGTAAGGGATCCAACTGTGCACTGAGTTCATTATAAAAGGAGCTCTTGATAACTCATCAGGACAGGATGCATGCTAGGTTTTTTGAGGACTTGCTTAGTTTCTGTGGAGCTTGCATTGTTTTTCCTTAAAAGATTCTCTACATTTTGCACCCTTGCCACCAGCCAGATGAGAGTGACTGTGGTTGGCACTGGAAGAACCTTTAACAGTGTGGTCGCAAAGTTTCCTCGTTCGATTCCAGCTAACCTCTATAATCAGAGGTTCCCTAGGTTTAATCGAATTCGATGGAAAGTTTAGGAAGATCCCCAGAAGAGGTAAAAATCCTTGACACTTTGCCCCCTTCATCTTGTCCCACTTTTCCTCAACTGCCCACTGCTGGAACATGTTCTCAATTTTGATTGTCCCCTTAAGCAATGTACTAATTAGACGTTACAATTTCCCAGCCTCTCAGTCCCAAAACAAAACTGATGAACACAGCAAACCAAAGCATTCGGGCTAGAAAAGAACAAAGATGTGCCTGCTGCAGAGATGTGAAGCTGGAGTCAGTAATGGGAACCTGAGTAGGGTGACCATATGTCCCGTTAGTGCCAGCTTGTCCTTGTGTAATTGTTAACAGTCCCTCCTCTTCACACTGAAAGGCATCCTGTTGTAGCTAATTATTTGGTCATAATAGGAAAGGGTGAGGGTGAGTGAAGTAGGTTGCTGAGGGGTGGCAGGATGTGGTGTATGGATGGGTCCTCATCTTGAGGGGTGTGTGTGGTGGTGGCTGGCACTCTATTGACCAGCGGTGCCCTGGCTGGTTGTGTACCCAGTGTTGCCCAGTTGAGTCTCAAGAGAAGTCAGAAATCTGGATTTTTAGGCAAAGCTTTTAAACTGTTGGCAGTTATTTAGCTTTATAATTAATTTTAATTAATTAAAACTATTCAGCTTTATAATAAACTGTGGGGCAGGCAAAATACGTGGGTGACCCATTGGCTGCTTTTGAAGAAAGTCCTCTATTTCCTTCAAAAACCGAAAGGAAAACAAAGCAAAACTCAGGAAACCACAGACACAGGTGATAAAGAGGGAAAAAAGAAGACATGGATAGATAACAGCCTCTAATATGGGATTCATTGGTGGGCAGACTTTTCCTTTGCCTATTTCTGATCATTAGCTTCTGATAACAAAAGTGCTGGGTGGCAATGCCTAGAGATGCGGGATGCAGTAGAATAATACTGGTACCCCCGTGGCTTTAGTGTTTATGTATAACCTGCTGGGTGATGGAAATTTGTACATGGCACATGTCTGGTGCATCCATGGAATGTGTTTAATGGGAAATAAGAGTGGAATAGAAATCATTATTTTTCAAATGTGGCCATGGCTTGTAGGTCATGAGTTTTTGTTTCTTTCCCAACATGTTTTAGGTGAACAGCTTAAAAGTGCTGGGTGGCAATGCCTAGAGATGCGGGATGCAGTAGAATAATACTGGTACCCCCGTGGCTTTGGTGTTTATGTATAACCTGCTGGGTGATGGAAATTTGTACATGGCACATGTCTGGTGCATCCATGGAATGTGTTTAATGGGAAATAAGAGTGGAATAGAAATCATTATTTTTCAAATGTGGCCATGGCTTGTAGGTCATGAGTTTTTGTTTCTTTCCACAACATGTTTTAGGTGAACAGCTTTGATTTTGTGTCCTGTTGAGTTAATCTTATATCTTTATGTTCTTCAAAAAAAAAAAAAAAGTGTAATAATGTCCCGGCTTCCCTGGAGCCATTTCTGTCTTTGTGAAATAGGCGATTTAAGGTCTATCCCATCCTAAAAGCTTTTAGCCTGTGAAAAGCTTCTTTTCTTGCTTTTAAAACCTTTACTCTATGTTTAGAATAAATGGCATTCCTGGATCTGTTAAATAGGCAGTTAATAATGCCACAGAAGCTGCCCATTGTACAGCCAACCGTAAAACTGGCTCCGAGGGCAGGACATGTATTGGAATATTCTGTAATAATCAAATGCGGAAACATCACAATCAGCCGTGACCCTACAATCTGCATTCTTAATTGCAGTCTTCATTTACAGCAGTATTGATCTGCTTTTAGTAGTTTGTCCTGAAGGTTGACTGGATTTCGGTAATCTATTCGTGTCAGAGTGCCTGCGAGGACCAGTTTTAATTCAGCTCCTTAGAGGCATCCTTGTCATAGGGATAAGTCTAGGTTTGTTTCACCTTGATGTATTTCCTAATATATGGTTCGTTCTCTGGGGATAGTTGTTCATTCCTGTTTCATAGAATGGGGATTATAAGCACTCACGCCCCATGTAGTTTTTTTTTAATTAACTTATGGCCGTGCTGAGTCTTCGTTGCTGCGTGGGCTTTTCTCTACTTGTGGTGAGTGAGTGCCTCTCTAGTTGCGGTGCCTGGCTTCTCATTGTGGTGACTTCTTATGTTTCAGAGCATGGGCTCTAGGGTGGTGGGCTTCAGTGGCTGTGGCACACAAGCTCAGTAGTTAGAGCTCAGACTTCAGCAACTGTGGCCTGTGGGCTCTAGAGGGCAAGCTCAGCAGTTTCCACTAAAGCTGGTGCACAGGTTTAATCACTCTGCAGTGTGTGGAATCTTCCCAGGACTGAACCTCTGTCCCCTGCAGTGGCAGGTGGATTCTTATCCCATGTATCACCATGGAAGTCTGTTTTTTTTTTTTTTAATGAGGCATAAATGAGCTAATTCATATAAAATGTTTGATATGAGAACATAGTAGGCATCAAATAAATGGTAGCCGTTTTGATTTTTCTTACCCCAGATTGAAATTTCTTCTTTTTTAAATCTTGAGTTTTGAGTTAATGATTTTGTTGACCAGCAAAGAGAGTTAAAAAATGATATTGATTTCATTTTCTTGATTATTAAAATATGAGCTAGTAATGAAAATAAGCAGAATATGTTAAGAAGAGGTGACAAGAATACACAGAAGAACTGTACAAAAAAGGTCTTCATGACTCAGATAACCATGATGGTGTGGTCACCCACCTAGACATCTTGGAATGTGAAGTCAATTGGGCCTTGGGAAGCATCAACATGAGCAAAGCTAGTGGAGATGATGGAATTCCAGTTGAGCTTTTTCCAGTCGTAAAAGATGGTGCTGTTAAAGTGCTGAACTGAATACGCCAGCAAATTTGGAAAACTCATCAGTGGCCACAGGACTGGAAAAGGGCAGTTTTCATTCCAATCCTAAAGAAAGGCAATGCTAAAGAATGCTCAAACTACTGCACAATCGCACTCTTCTCACACTCTAGCAAAGTAATGCTCAAAATTCTCCAAGCCAGGCTTCAAAAGTCCATGAACTGTGAACTTCCAGATGTTCAAGCTGGATTTAGAAAAGTCAGAGGAACTAGAGATCAAATTGCCAACATCTTCTGGATACGCCAAAGCCTTTGACTATGTGGATCACAACAAACCTTGGAAAGTTCTTCAAGAGGTGAGAATACCAGACTGCTTGACCTGCTTCCTGAGAAATCTGTATGCAGGTCAAAAAGCAACAGTTAAAACTGGATATGGGACAACAGACTGGTTCTAAATCGGGAAAGGAGTACATCAAGGCTGCATATTTGTTACCCTGCTTATTTAACTTACATGCAGAGTACATCATGTGAAATGCCAGGCTGGATGAAGTGAAAGCTGGAATCAAGATTGCCAGGAGAAATACCAATAACCTCAGATGCGCAGATGACACCATCCTTACGGCAGAAAGCAAAGTGGAACTAAGCCTCTTGATGAAAGTGAAAGAGGAGAATGAAAAAGTTGGCTTAAAACTCAGCATTCAAAAAACTAAGATCTTGGCATCCAGTCTCATCACTTCATGGCAAATAGATGGGGAAACAGTGGAAACAGTGAGAGACTTTATTTTTGGGGGCTTTTGGGCTCCAAAATCACTGCAGATGGTGACTGCAGCCATGAAATTAAAAGATACTTGCTCCTTGGAAGAAAAACTATGACAAACTGGACAGCATATTTAAAAGCAGAGACATTACTTTATCAACAAAGGTCCATCTAGTCAGAGCTATGGTTTTTCCAGTGGTCATATATGGGTGTGAGTTGGACTGTAAAGAAAGCTGAGCACCAAAGAATGATGCTTTTGAACTGTGGTGTTGGAGAAAGCTCTTGAGAGTCCCTTGGACTGCAAGGAGATCCAGTCAGTCCATCCTAAAGGAAATAGTCCAGAATATTCATTGGAAGGACTGATGCTGAAGGTGAAGCTCCAATCCTTTGGCTACCTGATGAGAAGAACTGATTCATTGGAAAATACCCTGATGGTGGGAAAGATTGAAGGTGGGAGGAGAAGGGGACGACAGAGGATGAGATGGTTGGATGACATCACCAACTTGATGGATGTGAGTTTGAGCAAGCTCTGGGAGTTGGTGATGGACACGGAAGCCTGGTGTGTTGCCATTCATGGGTTCACAACGACTTGGACACAACTGAGAGACTGAACTGAATTGAATGAAAACAGATGACATGTAATTTGAAGGATGATTGAAATTCAAATAGAGACTGTGAATTAAGTTACGGCAGTATTTAAATTTCCTGAATTTGATAGTTGTACTATAGTTATGTAAGAGAATGTGCCTATTCTTAAGAAATGTACTGATGTGTTTGGGGTTGAAGGGATATGATGCTCTCAAATGGTTGAGGTACAAAATGTGTATGTAGAGAATACGAAGCAGGTGCCGCTAAATGGTGACAATGATGGGTGTGGGTGAAGAATGTATAGGAGTTGTTTGTCCTATTCAACATAATTTTTTTTTTGAAACGGTGAGACGGTGAAAAAAACACATAGCTGAAACTTATTCACCAGGTAAACCTACTGGTTCAGTTAAGTTCTCTTAGAGCCTCCCATCCAAAAGTGGTTTCTACAGTAAACCCTTGTTTATTTATATGTGATAGTGTCCATCTGTTAATCCCTCACTCCCAATATGTCCCCACTTTCCCCCTTTCCCAGTTGTGTCTGATTCTTTGTGACCCCATAGACTGTAGTCCACCAGGCTCCTCTGTCCATGGGATTTCCCAGGCAAGCACACTGGAGTGGGTTGCCGTGCCCTTCTCCAGAGGATCATCCCGATCCAGGTATTGAACCCGAGGCTTGTACGTTGCAGGTGGGTTCTTTACTTTCTGAGCTACAAAGGAAGCCTTCACTTAGTATAATAATCTCTAGATCCATCCATGTTGCAGCAGATGGCCTTGTTTCATTCTGTTTTATGGCTGAGTAGCATCCCGTTGTGTTTTTCTACACACACCGCCCCCCCCCCCCCCCCCCCATCTTTGTAGTATGACTGAAGGACAGAGACTTCAGTCAGCTAAATGTCATCTACCTATTTACTTTTCTTCAGACAAAAACACATTACATGCATACACTCCACTGTGTATAAAATAGATAAAAAACAAGGACCTATTGTGTAGCACAGGAAACATATTCACTATCTTGTAATGACCTATGTAGAAAAGAATTGGAAATAAATATATGTATATATAAAAGAATATATATGTATATATAACTGAATCAAATGTTGCTGTTCACCAGAAAGTAACATGATATTGTAAATCAATTATACTTCAATTTAAAAAAAGAGTTCCTTCCTGTAAGAGAGTTTTCTGATCTGCTTTCCTTTCCTACCCTTCAATTCTTCACTCCTGGGTATGGTTATTTGAAAAGCGGAACTTCTTTGCCCAGTGGTTAATGTTCCCGCTGTTTCATTTCCAACTCCAAATCATAGTCTTTTGTTCCTGACATTATAATCATCACCACAAGTGGCTAATTGTGATGTCACAAACAGGGGATTATGACTCAAATGAGGAAAAAACAGCAGGGGTGGATTAATTTCTAAGCAACGAAGAAGATTCTGTTTGGTGCAAATGCCCCAGGGTAATAAAATTGAAAACCAGAAAAAGGCAAGAGGAAGACAAAGCTGAACATATGTGATCTATTAGCCAAATTGCCTTTGAGTGGAAAGCTTTTTTCCCCTCTTCCCCTCCTTACTTAATTTTCCATGTGGTGTGAATAGCTCCTCTATGGCAGATAAATGGATTTGTTTTTAGGTCTAACGAAGCTCAAGGTGTCTTGCTGACTAATTACAGGGATGTCACACCTGGGCTGAAAAAGTGAGTCATTACGGAGCCATCGAGGTGTGTTTATTTTCTGTAAAGTGGAGTTGCTCTTTGCCGTCTGCATCGGAAAAGTCGAGTTATAAAGATGAATACAATGGCTTCAGACAGCTGGGCTGAGCATTGACAGCCGCCCCAATCTGGAAGCCCGGGCGCTTATGGCCACAGCAGAATGAGAAAGACACCCGTCGCTTGGGCTCAGGACAGTTTTCTGAATGGGTGACATGTAAATGAAGCAGTGATAACAGCTGTTGCTATGGATTGGCCTAGAATTAGTAGTCAATTCTCCGTGGAACTGTAATTTTCAATTTTAAGTCAAGGATGTATTTTTTTCCCCTTTTAGGAAATGTGTGGTTCCCATGCTCTTTGGTTAACCACCGTCCAAATTCTGCTGCAAATGACAGTTAACAGCTCCTTTATCCCTGGGGTAGTTTGGCTGTCTCAGGAGTACTCTTGAAATTTGCGGCCTTTTTAAAAACCATGGTTTCAGTAGCCAAACTAAACTGGAAATCCTTTTGAATTTTTTTTCCCCCCTCATCAGAGGACATCATGTTCCCTTCTCCCGTCTCTTATGGTCCGTTGTGCTCTTGGAGCCCTCTCTCCAGTTAGGACTTAACCCTCTTCTGAATTTTGGAAGCCTTCTTGAAAAACACCGAGGAAAGCGTGTTTGGCATCAAGTGAGCAAATAAACCCACATTTTAAAAACATGGTAAATTTAGTTATAAGAAAAACTTCCTATTTGAGTCTAGGCATTTAATAGTAACCTTGCTGCACAAAGTAGGGATTATGTGATTATTATCTTGGGGCTGTGATTAGAATATGTTGTTATGTTGGTGACGTTTACAAACGTAACTCGATCCGTGGTTTAGATGAGACTGCTCCAGGGTACCAGCAGACACGGCGAGACTTGGTCTTGTCGTCCACACTATTGTGACGTTCTCCGGGGCAGAGCAGCCATGAGGAGCCAGGCCTCCGCTTGCCACTGTTTTCTCCTGACTTCTGGAGGGACTGGAGACGTTTTCTGGATTTTTCTGAGTAGCTCAAACAGGAGGGTTGCTTTCTGTCTTACGAGGCCATGCCATCTCCCTTGTTTGTCATGTGGGTGTGCGGTTGGGGTGTGGGGGCAGGGGTGGTTTTACCTGCTGTTTCCCGATGAGCATACTGTGGTCAGTGTGCAGGGCTGTGTCTGTGTGTGTCCTTCGGGAAGTGGCCGGCTGTTCCTTCAAGTGAACCTACGTTTAGTTTTGCCTTGGAGGATTTTGTTTGGAGCATTTAAGGCTCTTCAAAAATACAGTCATTTGAATGTGGGTTTTCTGTGAGCCAGTAGTGACCCCACTCCAGAGATTTTAGGACAAACACAGGAAACGTGTCCAAGTCCAGAGGGGCTCTCTCTGTACGTGACAGGAGCTTCCAGACCTGGTTCCTATTGTGGGAAGTCTCACACCAAGTACTGCAGGAAATGAAGAGTCGCAAAAGTGGTGGCCTCCCATCCGGGAGTGTTCACAACTCCGAGTGGGAACCCAAACTGGACCATGGGAAGCCTCTCAGAACAGGTTCAAAACCAAGAGTCAGCTCATGTGGGTTAATGCAGGTTGCCTGTGAGATTCCTGGGACTTGAGGATTTCAGTTTTTTTGAGAAGGATTCCTGGAGTAGCTGGGTTTGGGTGAGTGAAAGTAAAGTGGCTCAGTCGTGTCTGACTCTTTGCGACCCCATGGACTGTAGCCTCCCACGCTCCTCTGTCCATGGGATTTTCCAGGCAGGAGTACTGGAGTGGGGTGCCATTGCCTTCTCCAGAGGGTCTTCCTGACCCAAGAATCAAACCTAGGTCTTCCGCATTGTAGGCAGACCCTTTACTGTCTGCGCCACCAGGGAAGTCCCAGGGTTTGGGTACCAAGTTTTTAAAGACTTTTCAGAAGACAGTGAAGATGGTCACGATCGATGTCACCAGAGGTGTGAGTTCCTTCTCTGCAGTTGACTGATCCCGAGACACAGTATTTAATTAAGTCTAGTCTTCTGGAGGTGATTCTCTCTCTCTCTGCCCTCTCTCATTTCATCTCTGTTTCCCTGTTTGTACGCCCTCTCTTGAACGCAAGAGGACCTGCCTGTACTGTAAGGTGATTTTGATGATTACTTGGGCCATTGCCTGTGATGAGTTGGGCAGAGTGCCTGCACTTATTAATTGAGAATTTGGCATTACCGGTGGATGCAGAAAGTGGGCAAGATTGGGAAGCTGGCATGTATAAACAGGAGTGCTCATGAAGAAGGCTGAGACTGAGAGCCCTATTGTGGAGGGCGGGTTAGCTCGGTTAGAAAGGAAGATCTGATGAGGAAGGTGAGGAGGGTTTGGTGTAGATGGAGAGGGTACCCTTGACGAACTCAACAGAGTACCCTATTCATGTCAGTTCAAGGATGTAGATGCTGAGCTCCTGGTGCAAGGAGTTCACAACAGGAGAGAGGGAGTTAGTTTGCAACAGATAAAGGGACAGGAGGCAAGATTGAATAGGGAGAGCCTCCGAACTCACTGCAGACCTGACACAGTGCCCGCCCACCCCATGGGAAACTCGGGAGAAAAGCTGGCTCACTGTTTATTATATGAGTACGGCTTTGGGCGGAAATGACCAAGCCCCAGTACCCCCACCCTCTGTAGCCCCTTGTCTTGACCCCAGAGTTGCTTGGATTTTGAAGGCATCTTGCAGCCAAGTAGCAAGTTTTTCCTTGACAGGGTTTCCAAGTGGCAGGCACCCCCCTCCTAATCCTCCCCGTTAACTGTAGCTACTCTGCCATCTATACTGGAGTCTCTGTTCTGTCTTAGTTTCCATCTTGTTTATCTCCTTCACAGCCTTTTATCATCAACGGTAATAAAAACTGTGTACACGTCATCTCTCCTACCAGAGTGTGGCCCCGTGCCTGTCTAACTGGTTGCCGGCACACTGTATGGGCACAGAGTGAGCATTTCTGGGCAGCTGGGCATTGAATGGGGTCAGGTGTCTTACTGCCACGCTCTCTTCTTTGGGCTTGGAAAGATTACTTACCTGCTGTTGGACGCAGCCACTGGGAACTTGGCTGAGCTTCATGGGGCCATGCGTTGTGGTTGTCTCCTTTAACCCTCCCTGCATTCCAGCATGGGGAGGGACTAGCTTCTAGTTGTTTAGTAGAAGGATACACGTGTGTGTGACCACTTTATGGAGGAGGAAACTGAGTTTAGAGAACTCAGATATTCAGACTCTCCAGGCTCACTCAGCTTAGGAGTGGCAGAGATGGGACTTCAGCTCTTTCTGCCCATGAGTGCTGTGATCTGCATTGCTCTGCTATCTTGAAGCAGCTGGGACTGGGAGTTAGTGGAAGGAAGTGAGGAAGTTTTGGTCCACACCAATCCCCTGCACCTCTCATTGTTCTCTAAGTGTGCATAGCTTTTTTGGATTGACCTCTGTTGTGAATAGCTGGTGAGACTGTGGGGACTTGGGTAACCTGAGATGTCACTAGCAGGGATTTGAGATTGGTATGGTTTCCATGAAAGCATTAGGCTATATTCGTCACCATTATATATCCACATGACCTTTTATCCAGCAACTCTGCCCCCAGGTGCTTTTCATGCATGTGATCTTCCACAAGTGCAAAATGACTAATTCCAGGGTGATTCACTCTAGCAGTCTTTGGACTTGACGAGGTTTAGAAACAATCCGATAGCCCATTACTAGGGGCTGTTTTAGAAAATTGTTGTTGTTTACTCTGTCAGTCATGTCTGACTTTTGTGACCCCGTGGACTAGACCGTGAGGCTCCTCTGTCCATGGGATTTCTCAGGCAAGAATACTGGAGTGGGTTGCCATTTCCTTCTCCAGGAGATGTTCCTGATCCACAGACTGAACGCACGTCTCCTATACTGGCAGACGGATTCTTTACCGCTGTGCCACTGGGGAAGCTTGTTTTATTAAATTGTGGTAAACTAAATAATGGCATATGTGTCGCTGTTACAATCAGTTAAGTAGCTCTATATGAATGGATACATATGTTTATCCAGATACCCCTATCTTTATTTCCCTGCATATCTTGTTAATTGGTTCGGGGGCAGGGGGGTGGAGGGAGAAAGCAAAGGTCCATAACGGTGCTTGGATTAGGTTACTTTTCCCAGTATCTTGGTAGTAGGTGTTGCCACGAGGGATGTATTGGAAGGAGGTGAGGGAAGAAGAGAAAGTATCCACTGTCGATTTTGACTTTGACTTTTTAAATATATCTGTGTATGATCCATTCAAAAAAACTTCAATTAAGAAATCTGCCCAAAGTAACTAACCCAAAATGAATTAGGTATTGACCATTAGAACTAAAAGGAAATCAGATAAAGTTGATCAGTTAGACATTGACATAAAAGGAAAGCTCCCTTTATTTCCTGTTGAAGGAAAAGCATCATGGAGATTTTCACCAAATTTGGAGGAAATACTGGGAATAATTCCACTTGTAAATGCTTTTATCTGGCTTGTCTGGAATTTGCTCTGGGAGACCTTCAGTGGCACCTCAAACTGGAATGTAGCCATTTGCCAGAGTGTTCACAGACCCAGACTTGCAGTGGAGGGTCATGTGCTGTCTGTGTTAGCTCTGTTCAAGATAACAATGGTTAATTCCTGGCTGGGTGGGGACTATCCAGATGTGTCTCTCAAGACCGTAAATGGACTTTGGGGTGGACATTAGGGAACCTGGCCTGACCTGAGTAGAGGTGGCTTTGTGACCTTTCTAGTTTTTTTTTTTTTTTTTAATTTTAAAATTTCTTATTAAAGTGTAGTTGATTTATACGTATATATGGGGGGAAGCTCATTGGAGGGACTGATGTTGAAGCTGAAACTGCAATCCTTTGGCCACCTGATGCAGAGAGCTGACTCATTTGAAAAGACCCTGACGTGGGAAAGATTGAGGGCAGGAGGAGAAGGGGACAACAGAGAATGAGATGGTTGGATTCGATCACCAACACAATGGACATGGGTTTGGGTGGACTCCAGGAGTTGTTGATGGACAGGAAGGCCTGGTGTGTGTGGTCATGGGGTTGCAAAGAGTCGAACACGACTGAGTGACTGAACTGAACTGAACTGAACTGAACTGATGGGGCTTCCCTGGGAGCTCAGCTGGTAAAGAATCCTGCAATGCAGGAGACCTCAGTTCAGTTCCTAGGTTGGAAAGATCCCCCGGAGCAGGGCATCACAACCCACACCTGTATTCTTACCTGGAGAATCTCTATGGACAGAGGAGCCTGGCGGGCTACAGTCCATGAAGTTGAAAAGAGTCGGACACAACTAAACGACTAAGCACAGCACAGCGAAGCGTGAAAGTGATGTCGCTCAGTCGTGTCTGACTCTTTGCAACCCGTGGACTATAGCCCAGCAAGCTCCTTCGTCCATGGGATTCTCCACGCAAGAATACTGGAGTGGGCTGCCATTTCCTTCTCCAGCAAAGAATACATGCATATATATATATACATATATGTCACAAAGAATCAGACATGACTTGGCAACTGAACAACAACAAAACATATATATATATACACACACACACACACAAACACATACACACATATGTGTGTGCTGCAATCCATGGGGTTACAAAGAATCAGATATGACTTAGCTGAACAACAACAAAACACACACACACACACACACACACACACACACACACATTCTTTTTATACTCTTTTCCATTATGGTTTATCATAGAATCTTGAATATATCCTGTGTGCTATACAGTAGGAGCTTGCTGTGTTCCCTTCTATATGTAAAAGTTTACATCTGTTAATCCCAATCTCCTGTGCTATCCCTCTCCCAGCCCCCTCCCCATTGGCATCCACCAGTCTGTACTCTGTGTGGGACCTTTTTGGAAGTTATTGGTTGATGCTACTTTCTTCTCCCAAACAAGCTGACTGCAATGAAAAGAAAATGAAATCGTGAACTTTCCTATTTATACAAAAGTATGAAAAAGAATGAGAAGTTAGGAAAGCGTGAATTATTTCTTAAGTAGGACCTCACAGCTTCACTGGTCATAGAAATCTTTTTATTAACACATTAGACAAATTCTTTAGAGGCCAATTTGCATTCACTTAGAGAAACATTTGCGGGGGTGGTGTATACTATACAGCCGTACCTGCTGCTTTTCGGGAAATCAGTTTGTTAAATAGCTCTCAAACTATGACAGCTTTATGGTAGGATTATGACTTTTTTTGTTTCCATGTGTGCTCAAGGGCTAACAGAATAAGACAGTTTAATCACATGCCATTATGTTGATAGGGGTGTGGGAAGCTCAGATGAGCCTCCAGAAGTAGAATTGGGTACCCGGCTTTTACAATCTGCTTCTTAGCAGGAGTGGTTGAAGTACAGCTCCTCGATAATCACATGGTTTGGAAATGTACCCACTGAGGCCCTTTTTCTAAGTGGGTCTGACCTTACTGAGGTGTAGCTGACATCACCTTCTCTACCCGGAGCCCATGGAGGTGGTTGTCAGGGATCCTGTGTTGCTGATGCCAGAACCTTAGCTTCTGTGTATCTGTGGGCGTGCTTAGTCGCTCAGTTGTGTCTGACTCTTTTGTGACCCCATGCACTCCAAGCCAGGCTTCAGCAATACGTGAACCGTGAACTTCAGATGTTCAAGGTGGTTTTAGAAAAGGCAGAGGAACCGAGATAAAATTGCCAGCATCCGCTGG
>SJYC01127927.1:0-12636 GCA_006408675.1 Madoqua kirkii | reverse complement strand
TCCAAGCCAGGCTTCAGCAATACGTGAACCGTGAACTTCAGATGTTCAAGGTGGTTTTAGAAAAGGCAGAGGAACCAGAGATAAAATTTCCAACATCCACTGGATCATTGAAAAAGCAAGAGAGTTCCAGAAAAACATCTATTTCTGCTTTATTGACTAGGCCAAAGCCTTTGACTGTGTGGATCACAGTAAACTCTGGAAAATTCTGAAAGAGTTGGGAATACCAGACCACCTGACCTGCCTCTTGAGAAATCTGTATGCAGGTCAGGAAGCAACAGTTAGAACTGGACATGGAACAACAGACTAGTTTCAGATAGGAAGAGGAGTATGTCAAGGCTGTATATTGTCACCCTGCTTATTTAACTTATATGCAGAGTACATCATGAGAAATGCTTGGCTGGATGAAGCACAAGCTGGAATCAAGGTTGCTGGGAGAAATATCAATAACCTCTGATATGCAGATGACACCACATTTATGGCAGAAAGCAAAGAAGAACTAAAGAGCCTCTTGTTGAAAGTGAAAGAGGAGAGTGAAAAGGTTGGCTTAAAGCTCAACATTCAGAAAACAAAGATCATGGCATCCAGTTTCATGACTTCATGACAAATAGATGGGGAAACAGTGGCTAACTTTATATTTTGGGCTCCAAAATCACTGCAGATGGTGAGTACAGCCATGAAATTGAAAGACGCCTACTCCTTGGAAGGGAGATTATGACCAAGCTAGACAGCATATTGGAAAGCAGAGACATTACTTTTCCAACAAAGATCCGTCTCATCAAGGCTATGGTTTTTCCAGTGGTCATGTATGGATGTGAGAGTTGGACTATAAAGAAAGTTGAGCACAGAAGAATTATTGCTTTTGAATTGTGGTGTTGGAGAAGACTCTTCAGAGTCCTTTGGACTGCAAGGAGATCCAACCAGTCCATCCTGGAGGAAATCAATCTTGAGTGTTTATTGGAAGAACTGATGTTGAAACTGAAACTCCAGTCCTTTGGCCACCTGCTGTGAAGAGCTGACTCGTTGGAAAAGACCCTGATGCTGGGAAAGATTGAGGGCAGGAGGAGAAGGGGACGACAGAAGAGAAGATGGTTGGATGGCATCACTGACTCCATAGAGATGAGTTTGGTTAAACTCTAGGAGTTGGTGATGGACAGGGGGCCCTGGCATGCTGAAGTCCCTGGGGTTGCGAAGAGTCGGACGTGACTGAACTGAACTGGACTGTAGCCCACCAGTAGAGTAGGCTCCTCTGTCGATGGGGTTTTCCAGGCAAGGATACTGGAGTGGGTAACCATTCCCTTCTCCAGGGGATCTTCCCGATCCAGGGAGCAAACCTGTGTCTCCTGTGTTGCAGGTGGATTCTTTACCGTCTAGCCACCATGGATGCCTGCAGCTCCTCTGAACAGTGGTGCCAAATCAAATCTCAGAAACAGAATTTTGGGTGAAGTAGAAGTGGGTAGCTTTATTACTTTGCCAGTCAGAGGGAGCCACAGTGGGTTAATGTCCTCAAAACTGTTGTGTCCTAACCTGCGGAAGATAGTGAGAAGTGTTACAGTAACTGTGCAAAGAGGGCATGACCAGCTCATGGCCGTTCTTCTGATGGGTTGGTGATGAGGTAAGTAGGAGTCAACATCATCAACCTTCAGGTCCTACTGGTTTGGGGTCTGCATTCTTGTGGATGGCATACCATCATTAATCATTACCTTTTCCCTTCAAAAAGGGGTTTCAGTATCTGCAGAACAACTCAAAGATTGTTGTGAGTATCTGTTCATGGGGAAACAGGACCCTGTTCCAAGGCTGATCTTGACTGTTTCTCCCTGGTCTTGTATCCCCTTCCTTCCCTAGTTAACAACTGCTTGAATCTACCCACTGGAACCCAGGGAAGGTCATGGAGACTGAAAGAAGGCTGTTTCCTGTAATCAGAGAAAAGGGGGACACAGAAAGTTTTTGTTCCCTGGAGCCCCACAGAGCCCTGCATCATATCATTGCCAGCTGGGGATGTTGTCAGCAGAGAGAATCCTCCCCACACCCCCAGAGTAATCCATATTTTCAGCCAGATTTGTATTATTTACCGGGGATTAGGCAAAGACCAGTATTTAGACCAATCTTGCTCTGGAAAATAGTTACCTGACCTCAGGTCACAAAAGGGCTGTCCTAACCAACCTAGGAAGCAGGTCCCCAAGAGGCAACCTAGACTCTGTATCCAGGAGTTTGTCATCCCAGCTGGGGATCTTTGAGGAATGAGAGCAGGTAGAGCATGTGCTCATCTGAGGCCCCGATTCCTTGGCTGCCTCCATCTTTCCAGTGACTCAGAGGCTGCCAGCCATGAAAGTGGTCTTGACCTTTGTCAGTGATAGCCCTGCAATGGGGAAGGCCCTTTGTGTTTCCCTCTGGTCTGGGGCTCTTTGATGGATTTGTTGTTCAATCGCTCAGTCATATCTGACTCTTTGAGATGCTTGGATTGCAGCATGCAGGCTGCCAGCCATGAAAGTGGTCTTGACCTTTGTCAGTGATAGCCCTGCAATGGGGAAGGCCCTTTGTGTTTCCCTCTGGTCTGGGGCTCTTTGATGGATTTGTTGTTCAATCGCTCAGTCATATCTGACTCTTTGAGATGCTATGGATTGCAGCATGCCAGACTTCCCTGTCTTTCACCATCTCCCAAAGCTTGCTCAAACTCATGTCCATTGAGTCAGTCATGCAATTCAACCATCTCATCCTCTGTCGTCCTGTTCTCCTCCTGCCTCAGTCTTTCCTCAGGTGGCCGAAGTATTGGAGCTTCAGCCTCAGCATCATTGGTGCCATCTGATCTGGCTGCTCATTGAAAGGGATGTGGGCAACTCCAGCTCCAGTCCTCCATTCCTAGTGTTTTCCTTACCAAATGACGTAACTCTTAAGTTTGCAGAATTCAAGTGGCCTTGTCAGTGGCTACTTTGAATTATTTATCCTTTTCCTTTTTCTGGGTCATAGCCTAGTAAATGGCAACACTGCTATACCCCAGCTTTTTTTTTTCTAGGTTCTTTTGTGTGAGGCTTGTCCGTAGCAGAAATCTTAGGATGGGTTGACCTTGACTTTAGCCTGCAGAATTCATGGACTGTCCTACCTCGATTCTCAGTGCATCAGGGAAAATATCCTAACATGTCTGGTATAACCTTTCACTTTACTGAGAGGACAAAGGTTGAGGGGGTTTGGCAGTGGACGCTGCCATGGGTTAAGGAGCCCGTGTTGGTACATTAGACCTTCCTGAGCCCTGGGATCCTGAGTCCTGTTTGAGGACTTTTATTATCATAATAATCCATCACTCTGGGCTTTATGTTCTAGGAATGAAAATTATATTTACCATTAGCCTTGGGAAAATATTTTGCAATTCACATTTGGAGCTCCTGTAACAAATATCCCTAATGCCAGCTAGAGGTGATTTGATGATTGGAATTACCTATTTGGGGGAATGATTAATATAACTCTATCATCATCATCATCTATCTATCAATGATAATATAACTCTATCATCATCTGTAATAAAGAGTTGAAACTCTGTGTACATTCACACACGTGTATGTACACACACACACACACACACACACACACACACACACACACCATGACAGTTTGTTTACTGAATCTTAGAAAAACTCTAGAAGGATTTTCAGTAAGCCTACATGCATATTTATGATAGTTTGTGGCATACATGACGTTCACTGTGGAGGGGGCATTGGGAAAGCCCCACCTGATAAATAATCAGCTTCCTCTAGGGCAGCTGGAAGGGAATGAGGCTCAGTGGTGATGATGGTGACTGCCCAGCTGGGAAGACTGGATCTCTGTGATGTGATGCTGACACCATAGCATCCTTGGAAATTTAGGCACCAAACCTGCAGTGTCAAGGGCAAATGTGAATGACAGGCATTGATTTGCATTGTATCTCCTTCTCTCAGGGGCCATTTCTGTGTCGCATCAGAAATTCTAGTCTTTCTGTTTATTGACAGTGAATAATTTTCTCAAGCAATGAAGGTGAACAGGCTAGTAACAGTAATCACAGTGATGACAGAATAGAAGTCCGCCTCCTTGTAGCATGTACTCTAAACAGCTTTTAATTATTTTTACTGGAAGGGTTTTAGGAGAATCAGTTTGTGTTCTGAAAAAAATTCTCCAGCTATGATGTGGGGTTCGTAGAGTTAGAAATAGTGTCCTCTCAAATGCTTTGCATTGAAAGCACATCAGCAGAAGGATCATCAGCCAGGGAAAGGGCGCGCCTTCTGCTTGCGTTCTTCCTAAAACCACTCAGGGTTTGGCACTGTCCAAACCCTCCCCTGGGTTTGGAGATAAGGGAGAACTTTGCCAGGCTTTGTTCTGGCATTAGTCCCAATCGGGCAGTGGACTTCGCTTCTTGTGACAACTTGACCAACCTCTTATTGTTTGTACATGTGGTTTGGGTGGTTGCTGTTACTTTTTGTAAGTGCAAAAAGGTTCCTTGTTTCTTCCAGGGCACTAACGCCAAGAAGGGAGACAGAGTGAGATGGCAGAAACCCATGAAGGGGCGGAGTCAAATACCTTTCTTAGTGTTTATTTCAGGGTAGCCCATCGACCGTTCTCTCCAGGACAAGAGGCAATTGCTTCATTGTCCCTGTGCTTGATGCGGACACATGGTACGCACACCAGGTGTTTCAGGACCTTGTCGTTCTTGTTTTCCAACTCCTGGACATCTGATACATGCAAAGTGGAGGAAATGTGCAAAACAGTGGAAGGTGGGTTGAGCAAACATGAACAAAACCAGGCAGAGCGTGGGACCCTAAAACCACTCAGTGTGTCTTCACTCTTCAGCTCCATGAAATGTTGAATTGATGCTTCCTTCTCCTAATCACCACTCATCAAGGCCAGCATTGTGCTATTTATAGGTGACACATCTTAGGAGAAAACGATGTACTCACAGTTTCTGGTAGTTGACTCCAGTTCTCTCTGAAATGCCCTTCAAAGCACTTGACCGGAAACAAAGCTCTTTGAGTTAGAACAACCTTCTGTTGGCTTTTTAGCTTGTGTCAGGTTTTTGCTAGCAAATAAGTTTTTAAAGGAAATTAATAGACGATACTCAATGCCTGGCAGTTTTAGATTTCAGCACCATCCTCGTCGAAAGCCACGTTAGTAATTTTTTTTTTTAACCTCAGATGAAACTGCTTAGAGAATGATTGATTTTTGTAGAGAATTGCTGTGTTTTTACATTGACAAAATCACTCTATCTGTCAATATGGGAATAATTAAATAAACTATGACACAACAAATATGTGGAATATTAGGCACTTTCAAATGATATTAGTCTGTGTATACTGACTTGGAAAAATTACTGTATTGTTGGATGGTAAAAGCAACTTGTACAATATAGAGTATAATCCTATTTGTGTTTTTAAAAGGATTGTAAAGACCACCCTGTATATGTATGTGTATTTCTTTGTGTATATTTGTGTATGTATTGTAATCATATACAAATTCTTTGTATATATTTGTGTGTGTATTTGTAAACACTTGGTTGTAAACTAAACTGTGTTCTTTCAGAAACATGAAAGAGCATTGAGAAGAAGGGGACAGATGGTGTCCAGCATACTTCATTTGGACCTTGTATTGTCCTGATGTTGTGCAGTGAGGATATATTTATTCACCATTGTTGTTCAGTCAATAAGTTGTGTCTGACTCTTTGCGACTCCCTGGACTATATAGCATGCCAGACTCCTCTGACCTCCACTATCTCCTGGAGTATGCTCAAATTAATGACCAGTCGGTGATGCCATCCAACCATCTCATCCCCTGCCACCTTCTTCTCCTTTTGCTTTCATTTTTTTTTCCCAGCATAAGAATTATTTCATTGTGTCTCTTCTTCGCATCAGGTGGTCAAAATATTGGAGCTTCAGCTTCAGCATCAGTCCTTCTATTCAGGATTGATTTCCTTTAGGATCGACTAGTTTGATCTCTTTGCAGTCCAAGAGATTCTCGAGTCTTTTCCAACACCACAGTTCAAAGGCTCCCTGAAGGCTCAGTGGTAAAGAATCCTGTCAAACAGGAAAAGTAGATTCAATCCCAGGATCGGGAAGATCCCCTGGAGAAGGAAATGGCAGTCAACTCCAGAATTGTTGCCTGGGAAATCCAATGGACAGAGGAGCCCTGTAGGCCACAGTCCATAAGGTTGCAAAGAGCTGGATGCAGCTGAACAACAATATATGTATATACTCAGTTCAGTTCAGTTGCTCAGTTGTGTCCGACTCTTTGTGACCCTGTGGACTGCAGCATGCCAGGCTTCTCTGTCCATCACAAACTCCCAGAGTTTACTGCAAGTCATGTCCATTGCTTCGGTGATGCCATCCAACCATCTCATCCTCTGTCATCCTCTTCTCCTCCTGCCTTCAATCTTTCCCAGCATCAGGGTCTTTTCCAGTGAGTCAGCTCTTTGTATCAGGTGACCAAAGGATTGGAGTTTCAGCTTCAGCATCAGTCCTTCCAATGAATATTTAGGACTGATTTCCTTTAGGATGGACTGATTGGATCTCCTTGCAGTCCAAAGGATTCTCAAGAGTCTTCTCCAACACCACAGTTCAAAAGCATCAATTCTTCAGCTCCCAGATGTCTTTATAGTCCAGCTCTCACATCCACACATGACTACTGGAAAAACCATAGCTTTAACTAGACAGGCCTTTGCTGGCATATGAATTCTGGAAAGTATTCCAACAAGACTAATGCTGTCAGTAGTTTGTCTTCGGTTACCATTTGGGTTCCCACCAAGAACAGATAGAACACCAAGCATTTGGGGTAGTTTCAATACCCTGAAGGGCAGATGGGGCTTTGCTAAGAGCTGGTAGGCATATTGGAATAATATTAATAAAGAGGAATAATCTTTGAAGCCCAATTCATAATGAATTTACTTGGAACAGAAGTAGCATGATTGAAATACTTTTTAGGTTATGAAGACTACATAAGATAAGAAAGATAAAGAATGAGCATTCCATTCTGTATTTATAGTTATTTTTCCTTTTGTACATTCCATTGCCAACTTGTGAATAATATATGATAAATAACAAATTTTCTTCTGCTCACATATAGTGTCCTCTCTTGAAGGATTCAGCTGCCCTTCAGTATATATGGTGCTACTTAATGGTTTGATACAGAGTTTTGTGTTGTATGTAAGTTGCAAAATAACATTTTTAAAATTTGAAAAGATAGAGAGCTGGCAGTTTGTAAAAAACAAGAAGTTGAAATTTAGGTGGTACTAAAGATCATGCCCTGCAGATTTGGACAAATCATCGGTCAAGTTTCCCTTGTACAACTTGCACTACATTCTTGTAATAAGGTTTCAGCTGGAGGTTTTCAGCTCTGAGGTATGATTTTTAAAAAAATCACTTAACTGTATACAGTAGATGTGAGTATTACGTGAAGTAGTGTAAACACAAGTACAGTTTGTGACAGTGTTGTTGATAGCTGTTAGCCTGCTGTTACTGTGAAAATGATTAGAAGTGAAAAATTCTTGGCAAATGTTACCTACTTCTGTGTAAGCACATGTAAAACTTAAGTGTATGGTGTACATTTTATTTAGTATCTTTACAGTCCTTTCATTAATCACTGTTTTTATAGCAATAGGATATGATATGAGACTAAGAATTTTTATTAATTGGTTGCTATTCCTTGGAATCAAAATGAAGAAAAGATTAACAGTGAAAGAATATTAAAAATGCAATTTGCTCATTTGTTTCATTAGATGATTCAGTTTTATGGAGAGGTAGGCATTGCATTAATGTCCAACTATTTAGCATGATGTATAAATGATTAATATATGAGAAATTCTGAATTTAGTACCTGTCCAAAACTTGTTAAAATAAATGATTTTTATGTTTCCATTAGGTTTTGTGATGGGAAATAATATATTTTATGTTAGAGAATATTCAAATACTCCTACTTATTACCCATGAGATGTCCTAAAAGTTGGCAGTGTATTCCCTATCTGCTAATATATTCTGAACTTTTATGGTGAAATGCCTAGGTAACGTGTTAGAATTGAATATACATTCATTATTTGTGTTGTCTGTTAGCCAGGATCCAGTAGATTAAGCAGACATTTTCTTTCCATTAAGTGGCTAGATTAGAGTGCTAATGAACCCCAAAAGAAAGTTGATCCTTGTCCTGGAAAGGTGAGCTAAAATATCCCAGGAAAAGAGACAGATGTGTAATCTTCTGTAGAACAAAGATATTAAAAACTATGTTGGAGTTGGTGAGGGAGAGGGGGAAGACAACGGTGAAATCTGACTCTGCTTGGGCTCCTGGATGGAGAAGGAGGTAAAGGAGGCAAGCTGTTCAGAAGTAAGTGAAGTTTGAATTGTGTAGAAACTGACTCACTTGTGCTTGAAAATTCTTTCTGCTATAAGATGAATAAACTGTGAAGACCTATACATGTTTTCTGTCTCTTACAAACATACACACACACACAAATACACATATGTGAGTTCATGGATGTGTTAATCAACTAGAAGGAGGAGTCCTTTCACAATGTATATATGTATAAAACCACCATGATGTACACATTAAATATAATTTTACTTGTCAGTAATAGCTCAGTAAAGCTGAAATAAAAGAACTGCTAGGTAAATACAATTTTTATGAAAATTATTTCTGCTATAAGATGAATAAACTGTGAAGACCTATACATGTTTTCTCTCTCTTACAAACATACACACACACACAAATACACATATGTGAGTTCATGGATGTGTTAATCAACTAGAAGGAGGAGTCCTTTCACAATGTATATATGTATAAAATCACCATGATGTACACATTAAATATAATTTTACTTGTCAGTAATAGCTCAGTAAAGCTGAAATAAAAGAACTGCTAGGTAAATACAATTTTTCATGACCTTTACTCCAGCCTTTCCTGATTTGGTAGCCTGTGTTTTCTAGTCTCTTAATTTTTCATGTTCTCCTTACTCCAACCTTTCTTGATTTGGTAACCTGTGTTTTCCAGTCTCTTCCTCTCCAAACTAGATATTTGAAAGGAAGAAGAGTGATTTTTCTTCCTTCCTACTAAAGTTGAATTCTACCATACTGTTTAACCATATATTATACCTTTCAGTTCAGTCCAATCACATAAATACCGCTTTCAATAGTTAATATAAACATTTCTTAGAATGTGTTAAAAGCTGGAGAGGAGAAAAAATGAAACAGTAAGAAGATATTTATAGTTTAAGTCAACATCAATCCATTTTATACACACACACAGACACACAGACTTCTGCCTACATCTTTCTGATGACTAATTATACTCATACATTCCAACTCTTTCTCTGATTTCAGTTTTTCTTTCCTCTTCTGACCCAGAATTGACCAGAGTTTTTTTTTTTACTACCTTGGTGTTTAATATTTAGGGGGAAAAAAACTGGTAAGGGATGATATAGGAATGGATTTTCTAAAATTCCCTTACATATTGAAGCTCTAGTGAGATAACATTATTGAGTGGCAAAGAACAACATGTTTGATAAAACATCCAATTAGTTAGAGTGTGGATTAAAAGTACAGTTTACCCTTGAACAATGCAGGAGTTGGGGGTACTGACCTCCTCGCCTCCATTGAACATGAGCATATTACTTTGCAGTTGGCCCTGTGTTTACACAGTTCTCTGTATCCACAACTCCTCATTTGTGGACCCACGGTAGATCCTGTAGCACTGTAGTATTTACTGTTGAACAGAATCTAGTATAAGTGGACCCATGCAGTTCAAACCCATGGTTGTTCAGGGGTCAGCTGTATTCTTACTTGTACCTACACCAGGCCTAGAACAGTGTCAGTGGAAATAGATACTTGGTTCTGTAATCTTTGAAAGACAGTCTGTAAGCTTCCACAAAGTGAAACATACACATATGTGTTTGTATTTCCCACTTTGGGGAATGGTAGGAAGTACACATTCCCACTTACGGGAATTTATCCTGTGATAAATAAACTTGCATGTCTGTACAAAGATTTACATTCATTGATAGTAAATGTAGTCATTTTGGGGAGAGCATGAATCTTGAAACAGCCCGAATGCACATATTTGGGGTTGTTGTTTGTGACATACTTGTATATGGTGTGTTATGTGTAGACATCTTGAAGCAAAGAGGTGACTATGTACGTATTGGTGTAGAATGATTTCTGATCTAGGTATGGAGTGAAGAAAGGTCATGTGCAGGATTGGTATGATAGTCTTTTTTTTTTTTTTTCTCTCAGTGAGGGTGTAGGAGAGAGGAACATTCTGGTTCTCTTATGTCTCTGTCTTCCACACACACACAGGGTCTTTGGAAAGATGTGAAATAAATGTTGAAGAATGGGGAGGGACTCCTGCTTTTCACTGTCTACTCATTTGAACTATTTGGATTTCTGTTACTGTGTACTTTGGTTTTGCACAGTTTAAACATAAAAATTCCTGGGGGCGAACAAGATGATGGAGGAGTAGGTGGACGTGGAGTACATCTCCCTCCACGGATACATCAGGAATACACCTTCAGACACAGAAGTGCATGCAGAGCACCTGCTGAGAGCGGACCGGAGGACCTGAGCAGTGGAAAGGAATATATAGAACCACGCAAAACTCAGTGGGAGGAAGGAGCTAGAGGGAAAACCAGGAGTTGTTAGTAGCACTGACCTTCCCTTGGTGGGTTGGGGAACTGAAGCAGGGGTCCCATCTCCACCTCAGGGCAGTTGTTTGAGTCAGAGGAGAAACATTTAAGGCTGCGAGTGAAATAGCTGATCTGTGGCAGCCTAAATGGAATGAGAAGCAGACAGTCCTTGCCGCAGCCATGCACACCCCGGACAGGGACCCCTGGAAGGCACGGCTGCTGGAGCTGGAGTCTAGGGATTGTGGAGCAATCCCAGGGCGAGGGTTGCTGTTGACTGTGGAGAGACAGATCCAGGGGATGTGGGGGAGGAGACTGTGATGGGAAATGCCTGTGGAGGAAAGCCAGGCAGCCATGGGAGCAAGGCGATCCTACTGAGTCACGTGGAGGGGGTGGGGCCATCACCCTAGCCCCTCTCTCTTCCCACATGCCAGCATTGGGCCCCCCACCATAGCCCCTCTCTCTTTCCACATGCCAGCATTGGCAGCTGAACAATAGAGAGCCTGGCCCATCAAATACTTTATATACTGATCTACAAAACCCCACCCAGGGTGCTCCTTTAAGTAACCGATGCGCTGATCTACTGAGTAGGACCCCAGCCAGGGGTCCCTTCTATGTGCCTGACACTCCGAACAACAGAGAAGGACCCCAGGCAAGGGTGCCCTGTAAATGCCTGAATGGGTAGAGCTACAGAGAAAGACTGGCCAGAGGCCTTGTGATCGTCAGCTACAAGAGGCTTGAAAAAAGACTCTGATAGGGCCATAATTCCTGCGGCAGAGGCAGTGCGTGTTCCTGCACACTTGGCGCTGCCAGGGTCCCCGCAAGCCAAGCAGCGTTGCCACCTTCATGCTCAACTCTCCCTGGGGCAGAGCTGCAACAGGCAAAAAACGGCTTGTGTCTATGCACGCAGAGTTGCTTTGGTCCTGTCCGACTCCTTGTGACCCTGTAGACTGTGGCCTGCCAGGCTTCTCTGTCTGGGAGAGGGTTCTTCAGGCAAGAATACGGGAGCGTATTGGCCAGTACTGGTTGCCATGCCCTTCTAGAGCACTATATTTCGTGCAGCCCTAGCTGCCGACTCCCCTGAGTGCCTAGTGTTGGCAGAACCCCCACTACCCAAGCAGCTGCACCACCTCTACACCTGCCCTCACAGGAGCAAACCCTAGTCTTCCAGGGCAGCCTCAGGAGCAAACCCCAGTGGACAACCCACAGGCAGAGGTGGAAATAAAACCACAATTGAAACCCAGGGGCAGTGTGGCTAAGGAAGAAGATCCCAAACATTCCCACCAGCTGTACAAGGTACAGATTAAATCCACATGATCAACTAGGCAGACGCTATCTCTGGAATAAATAAGAGGTCATTGAGAGCTCCCACAAAAGAAAACTCACTAGTTCTGATAGCTGTGGACACTGGAGGTAAGAACACACAGGAGTAGGGCCGGATTAGAATCTGAGCTGCCTCCATAGCAGGTCCAGAGATCAGCACAGTGTTGGAGGGCACCCTAGGGAGGTGAGGTGGACTGTGACTCCCAGTGAGGCAAAGGACTCTGAGAGCAGTGACTCAAGAAAAACATTTATTATTCTTATGTTTTGACTTGTTCTGTAGATTCCTTTGTATCCCCCCCCCCCCGCCCCCCGTTGTAGTTGTTGATTTTATTGGCACTAATCTAATTAAGCTTTTGAGCTTTTATTTTTTTCCTCAGTCACATTTTTTATAACCTGTGCCTCTACGTTGGGCTTTTGCAGTTCTGGGGAGTGTTCCTTCTTCTTTTTTTTTGAATTTTAGTTTTTTAATTTTTTAAACCTTTAAATTTAAATTTTAAAATTTTAAATTTAAACTTAAATTTTTTAAATTTATTGTTTTTTCTACATTTATTCCTTTGTTTGTATGTCCTTCTGTTCTTTTCCCTTTGCAGTTACTCTTTAATGTTTATAAATCTTCTTCATCCACCTCTATTTAAATTTGCATATCTATTCTTTCTTTTCCTCTCAACATATTTGTTAGTTTTATTTTCATTGCTTTATTT